>JAPDRQ010000164.1:0-69968 GCA_030247915.1 Neophaeococcomyces mojaviensis
CCTTTGAAATACTCGACACTTCCCGCATCCTCTATCTCCGCAAACTCGAATCTCTCAAATCTTCACAATCTCCTTCCCCCTCTCCAGAAGAGAACCAAACCCTCCTCGACCTTAAAACTCGCATCTCCGAGATTTACGATCTGCAATCTGAAATCTCGCTCGAAGGTGAAAAATATGACGCAGCAGTCTCAGATCTGAAGTCCTGCCTCGCTCTGAAACAAGAGCTCTACCCTCCTGACAGCTCTCTGCTCGCAGAATGCCATTACAAACTCAGTCTGGCACTCGAAGCAGCCTCCCAAATCCAACAGCGGGATGCAGATGGAAATCCGGTTGGCGAGTTCAGCATTGATTGGACTTTGCGGAACGAAGCAGTTACCCAGCAAGAGAAAGCGATCGAGTCGTGTAGACTGCGCATCGTCCGAGAAGAAAAGGAGCTCGAGGATCTGACTTCAGAAAAAGAAAAGGCAAAAGCGAAGGAGCAGATTGACGATGTGCAGGACATGACGAACGCGATGGAGCAACGCCTGGCTGAGCTCAAGAAGCCGCCCATCAGTGTCAAAGCGGAAGCCGAGAAAGATGCGCAGCAAGAGTTGATGGGAACAGTATTAGGAGAGATGCTTGGCGCTGGAAAGACAGGCAAGGAGGACCAAAAGCAGAAATTGGCGGAGATCGTTGCCAGCGCGAATGATCTAAGTGGAATGGTGAAGAAGAAAAAGCCAAAGCAAACCGATGGCAGCTCTACAGTGGTGCAGAGATCGGAAGAAACTGAGATGAATGGCAAAGGAAAGCGGAAGATCGATGATGTTGAAGCAGAAGGTGAGACCTCTACAAACGGACAGTCGACCGTGAAGAAGGTTAGGATTGAGGATGTCATTGATTAAGCCGGCACAATTTCAGCATTGATATTACTAGTTCACCAGGATGACATTTACAACCTCCTGAATATTTATACCACCCAATCTTTCTTCGAGACCAGAATTTCGGTTTTGACAACATAGCCTTCTCTCATCCATGATCTCTTCGACTATGCTCACCACCTTATCTGCCTTCCAACACAACGTCTATCAAAAACCCACAACATCTTCACTGCCATCCTATCGACGCCCCGAGCCACCACCTCCTTCCCCAATCAACGATAACCATCCACCCTCCAACAACACACCAGAGTCCTCATAATCTGCCTTCCTTCTCACCAGTTCCATCACTCCAAGAGCGCATCAATGAACGCCTAGAGCACGTCTGTACGACACAAGCAGCCGATGCGGCTCCAACTTCTCAACATCCAATGTGAGTGGAAACATTCCGCTTCTTACAGGAGTAAGGCGGAAGGAGGATAACGGCACTTCTTCCTGTGTATACTCTTCACAACCTGGCTAAGTGAGATCTTTTCTTGAGATTCAATGCACTCTGTTACATGATTCAGACTTGTTCCCTGAGTACGCACTGACGTTTAGTCTTTGAAGAATAATGATCGTTGTTTAGTCTTAATTATTCGTCGTGCGTTAAAACACGATTTTGTGATGTCAAGGAGATGAATTTCTGGAAAGCCGGGCATGTAGAGTAGTAGCAATAGTTATGATGAGTAACTGTGCGTGTGAATTGAGTTTTTGTTGATCGTCAAAGTAATGTATTTATTCATTCATTGTGTGCTAGAGATGAGGGTATCATATGCATAAAAAGCCCAGATGCAAAATAACCATGCTATATTATCCCAATGTTTCCCCCAACAGAAATGAGACCTAGATAGGGTCGTGTTCATTATGAATGGTATTCCTTCCCCAGGCTGGCATGGCGTTGTTCCCCCAAGTACAGCTCCAGCTGCAGCTCAATTTCCGGCCGATGCAATCGTTACCATGCAGCCGTAGCTTCGTCAATCGTCAATCAGTCAACTCGCGGCTACCAGAGCCTTGACCGTTCCGTCAGCTACCCATCACATCGCTTCATCCGGTCTCGTCCCTCATACCTACACCGGAAACTAATACCCCAAACTCTCCTGACTGCCCCCAGCCCTCGGCACATAAACCTTGGCAGCCTTCCTCCTAAACCTCTCGCTCTTCCTCTGTCTCCTCCGCGCCGCCAATCCAGGACTCCACACGCCGGCAAACAAATCTTCACATTCATCCTCGTCCTGACTATCGAACTCCAACTCCCGCCCATCCTCCCCAACACCCTGCCGTACCCGCTGCGCTTGCGGTTGTCCATCCGACGACAACAGCTTCAGAGCTTCCACGCTTCTTCTACTACCACCCGCAACCTCATAACGGTCATCGTCATTTTCGCCAACGAGATACCGTGAATCTGTATCCTCGAACGGCGCACCAACCTCATTATCCCATCGCACCCCGACCCGAATCCTCTTCGTCTCAAGTATGAATTTGCCCACCTTGTATTTCTGGTTCTCCTCACTTGCCTCGACGTATTTCCATCCCAACAACGTTCCGCAGATCCCGCAATTCAGGTCGGCAACCATATGCTGGCCTGTTACGAGGCCTCGAGGCACCGGCTTGCCGAGGAAGGTATTTGGTAGGCTCAACTCCCGTCCATCATGCCCGCGACTTTTTGTGTAGAATGTCTTACTCACTGTATTCTTGTACAGGGAGGAAGAAGGGGGAAGTCCTTGAATGAGGTAGGCACGGCCGTGACGGCCCGTGAAGCCTTTACTGATTATTTGGGAGGTAAGACATAAGTCGGTGGCGCATTTTGCGCAATGGATGTGCGAAACGTGGCCGGAAAGGAACTTGTCTGTTGGGGCCTCGATAGGCGCATTGGAGAGGGGAGCGGGAACAGGGGTTGCAGAGCGAGAGAACGGGTTAGATGAGGGTGTGGAGGGACCGTTCGAGTCGGTAGAGAGAGTGGAGGTGGTGGTGAGGTTTGAAGATGTGGAGGCTGTGCTTTCAGTTGATGATTGACGGGATTTGCGGCGGAAGGACAGGGCGGGGAGGAGGTAGGTTGGGAAGAGGGCTGGTGGTTCACGGTCGGTCTGTTTACGAGCAAAGAGGGAGGTCATAGTTTTGGTTGTTGCTGTTGTACTTGTCCGTGTTTGATTGCTGTGCGTCTGGTTGATGAGTAATTCTGTGAGGTAGTCCGCATAAGGGTCCCTAATAGTCAATGCCGCTGTCTTCAGGTCATCTTGTGAAACATAAGCGTTGTAGAGAAGTAAGAAAGCAATGTGATCAGTTCTAGAACTTGTGGAAGCGAACTAAGTGGTATGGAGGATACATGGAAGATAAGGCACTATGCATGCTGCTATGCAATGCACCACATGGGCGACATCAACGCGTCTGAGAGGAGAAGTATGGACCTTCACCTCGGGACCACTGGGGCTAGAAGGTAAGGCACATGACCGTACTTCATGGTGTCACCCACCCAAGGTGAATGCTAAGTGGTTCAAGTTGTCTGTTTGGATGCAGGAATCCGGTGGTGACGTGGGATTGGCTCGAGGTGGGGTAAGGATGAATTTGGTCTAGGTGAATTTATCCAGGTCTTTTCCGGTGGCTTCCACAGGAGGAACAACGCAGAAGGTAAAGAGCAAGCAAGTTATTCGAAAGTCGCGAATGTAATAGTAAAAATGTGTAGTGGTTAAGTGGTGATATTCTTGTCTCCTTCTAGGTGCTCGTAAGCGAAGGCTAGAGGGACACTCTTACTCTGCTTCAATCATCATGTACAGCCTATCGCTTGATGTGCTCCGGTCCAGACCATGCGGCTTTAGTGAATTTCCATGCTGCATACAATGCTTGCCTCCTGTCTCATTAATTCATCCCATATGCCGTAATAGATCAATAATGCTCGTCGCTTGGTGACCATACACCGGCAGTCACCCATAAAGCGGTGATGCGGACTATCTCGTTGTTACCGTCAAAATCTCCTTGGCAATACTCATCGTCTATGAGAGTGCTGGTAGCCATGCTATAGCTCCTTATACTCTGCCGTCCTCATCCCTTGCCTCCCTCGATTCCGATTCATGGCTCTCTGGGGGTTGACCGGCTGTCTCATGTACGCATTGTCCTCCTCCTTTCCTTGGTGTCTCTGCTGATTCGAGAATTTGTTCGCCGCCGCCGGTCCCGTAGGAACACCGGCTGGGGGACCACTGGACATCGCTTTCGGTCCCTTTGGCACGTTGCTCAATCCTTCAGGTGGTTGCGACTGTTGTTGAGGTGCGGGCGAGTTCGAGTTCGAGTTTTTGTTCTGGTAATTGTTGAATTTCTTGTTATATTTGTTAAAATTGCCTCGACCACTGTGTGGGTTTTGCCAGTTGCTGCCACCATCCACGTGGTTATTGGCATTGTTAAAGTTGTTCGACGGAAGGTTGGAGTTCATACCGTTGGTTGGCATGAAGTTGTTAAAGTTCGGCATCATGGGGTTCATCCCGTTCATCATGTTCATGTTTACTGGCATACCCATCATAGGATTCATCATTGGGTTTATGGGCATGTTCGGCATGAACGGCATCTGCGGAAAGCCCATATTGGGCATCTGCATCTGTTGCATCCAAGATTGCATATCTGTCATCGTCGTAGGCATGCTCGTATTGCCATTGACCTGACTGGCCTTGCTCTCTATTTGGGGTTGCGGTGTGCCAGAATCGGAATCTCCAGATTTTTGTCGCTTCATAGCCGGCGCTGGAACAGCAAGTCCATCAGCTTTGCCGTCAACAGTATCAGATGCAGTTCGTTTTCTACCAGCAACACTAGCAGTCGACTTCGGAGACTTGCTTCCGTCACGCGAAGTAGGGCGTGAAGCACCATCAGATTCTGGCTGTGGAGTACCTGCAACGGATGTAGGAGTACTACCAGGACCTTGCTTCTTCTCTTGTTGGTATTCTTTAATTTTGTCCTTGACGTCTTCATCAGGCTCAAGACGCTCTAACGAGACATTCTCAGTATGGCAATTCGGACATTCGAGGTCGCTTTCGATCAAAGCATTCTCAATACATTCGAAGCAATATGTTTTTCCACAACAAGGGGTCTTTCTCGGGTCTACAAACATTCGTTTGTCAATTGGGCATTGCAGGCCTCGGTCTTGTAGTTCTTTATCTCCAGTCTTCACTTGCTGTTGCGCTCGTTCAGAGGCATTCTTTTGCTCCTGAAACTTCTTCCATGTCTTCTTGTCCGCCTGTGCGAGCACGTATTCACCATCTGAAGTGACCATCACGTTTTGTCTCTGTGACTCGTCAAGGTTATCTATTTCTGATTTGTCCACCTTCTGTAACATAGATCGAGGAATACCAGTAGTCTTCTTCACTCGTGGCTTGCCATCATATGAGGCATCGTCGTTTGTGGGACAAGCTTGAATCCAGTGCCCTACATTTGTTAGTTTTCTGTCTTTAATCTCGACAGTTTTGAGGGAGCTTACCTTTCTGCATGCATCGGTAGCAAACATAGCCGTGAGGAGGTTCTCCCTCAGGGACGTTTGCTTTCTTCGAGAATGGTTTGCCGCCTGCAATGTTGATTCGAGTGTCGTGAGACATCTCTTCCTGCTTCTGCTGCCACTGAGCATCGGTCATCTTCAGCATGGCCTTCAACCTCTCTTCTTCAGTCATGGCATTGTCCATGATAGCAGCTGTGTTTGATCTGGCGGTAGCATTTGGCTTTGCGCTTGCAGGCGGCTTTCCAGAGACATATCGAGCAGCTCGACCCTTACCGGGCGCTGATGCAGGTAATCTTCGTGCGAGGACTGTTGAGTCTTTGGGAATGATTTCTGTGTCATCTGTGTATTCTACATTATGTTAATACTTATGATAACCATGGGGTGCCACAATGGGCTTACCTTCTTCCGAGTTCTCCTTGTAGATCTTGAGGTCAAAGTCTGTGCCATCACCTAGGCGGGATATGTTGATAATCTCACGCTTCAGGTTCCAAACATCTGTGTGGGGGCCGTCAATGGTTACACGGGTAGGGTCTTTTTGTGACTTGAATTTGAAGTACACAAAAGAAGACATGATGGCTGATGATTACGTCCAAGAACTTGCAGATCGGTCGATAGAAGATTGGCTCAACGTAGAGTGGTAATCGACAGTTGCTGCGAGATGATCTGAATGGTGTTGCAAGATGCTGGACAGTTAAGTTGTAGAAGCTGTCTCTGCAGAAGATCGATGATAATGAATATTATTAGTTCTTGAACAAGGGTACAAGTCAGGGCAGAGATGTAGGTTCAATTGAGTATGTGAAGAAGTAGAAACCTCGATGCCAGCTGCGAAAGCTGATAGATCGAAGCAATACAATCAGAATCTCTCAATCCTCAAATGTCCTCTGCACAGTTCCACCTGTTTTTTTCCGGCCTTAGACCTTTCGACAACTTTCGACCGTACCGCACAAAGGTAGCGTTGCGAACGCAATGGATCGAAATGAAGCTGAGTAAAGTTTCAAAGGCACGATGACCACTCAGTAGATGGCGCCTGCCGTAGCACACCACAATTTCCCCCACAACAGGACACTAAAATTGGATTAATTTCAATTCAATGCTCGAAAAGAAGGATCGTGGAAGTGTTCGAAAGATTCGAACAAGGCGCCGATAGTTGCAGGAAAATCAGAAGGGGGCGACTGATGCGAACAAGAAAGAAGGAAAAGGAAGAAAGCCGAGGGCCTGAAGTGATGACTTGACCCTTTGGCGGGCCGATTTCGCTAAGCCATCACGTGACATTGCGAAAAGCAAAATTCAAAAAGAGTTATTTAAGCTACTCCTTGCGGAAATGCACGACGAACTTCAGCGCCCGGAACTCACTTTGTGCTTCCGCATTGAGAGGAAAAACAGGCTTGCTTGTTGGGGTTGGCCCTGTAACTTGTTCAAAGGTGAAGTTGCATATGATCGTTTTGCAGGCAGACCTTGGGCATGTGATGCAGACTTCATAGCAGAACCCTGACGGGTCACAGTTTCAATACAGTTTCAGCATTCATGCTTTGGTCTTTAGAAACTCGTTTGGGCAAGGGATGCATAGCTCTATTCATTGCTATCCTATTGAAGATCCTTTTTGACACCTCGTGGTAGATATCTCCATAGAGTCACTATTGCAACTCCGCTACCACCTTCTTTAGCACCTCTTCGATACTTAATTGCGCATTTTTCGGGTCCTTTCTCACCTGCTGCCAGATCTCACCGTGTCGCGGCTCCACAGCCACGCACCTTGAGATGACCTCTTCTCGCTTCTCCTCCGTGCCGTGCTGAGCCAAGAACTTGAGGTACCACGCCCACGTATCTCCCAGATCACTATCTAGCACGATTGCCTTCTCAAACCATGATGCTGCTTTGTCGAGTTTGCGCTCACCCCAGAAAATTCTTGCAACGGTAACGAAAAGGATAGGGTCGTTGTCGACTTGCTTGATCGCTTCGAGGGAGAGAGGCTTTCGTTGGGTTCGAGGTTGGAGGTACCAGATGTCTTCGGACCAGAGGCGGCCGGATTTAGGGCATTCTTGTTTCGCCTTTGCCATCAGTATCTTCGCTTGTGCTGGATTGGTGGGGGATGCACGTCGTTCAATACGGATAGATTCGAGCCACAGCTCAGGGTTTCTAGGGTTCTGTAGGCGCGCACGATCGAGGACCGAGCGGGCACGGATGATGACACCAGCTTTCTCTTCAAGTCTCGCAGCGAGTAGCCATAGTGGAACTGACTTCGGACACGCACGCGTCCCCTGAGCATACGACTCTCGTGCCTGCGGGATCATACCTTTATCTTCGTAAATCTGGCCCTTTATCATCCATAGCTTTGCGCTCCTCGGAAACCGTGTCTCCTTCCCGTTGACAACCGTACTCGTCAACCCCTGCAACACCAAGTCCAACGCGACGTCAATGTTTCCGAGTTGACGTTCATATGCAGCTGACTTGTACCACACGCGTTCGGTTGGTGCCTCCTGGCGCGCAGTTGCGAGGAGATCACGTGCTTGCGAGACCTGACCGGCATCAGCCTCGAGTTTCACGGCCGCGAGCCAAATTTCTTCGTTGTTAGCTTCGTTGTTAGGGTTCTGGTTGAATGCTTTGGCGAGGACACGGCGTGCATCGTCGACATGACCAGCATGCCATTTCTCGCGGGCTAGTTGTAGCCATAGGACTTCTGATTGTGGGCAGGCTTCAACCGCTTTTTCGAGGAGGTGCCAGAGGGCGTCTTTGGACCCATGGGTGCGTTCCAAGTCTGCGGCTGCAAGCCATAGGGCGCGGCTGGTTGGGAACACCCGAAGTGCGTAGGCGTAGATCGCACGGGCGGTTTCGTACCTGCCTCGTGCGATACTGGCTTTCGCGTCGTCTTTGAATATTTCTTTGCGATCATCGTCCTCATCGAGGGACCAGCCGAGTGTCTCTCGAACGATGGCGCCACACGTGAGAGGGTAGCCCTCTTCCTCGCACTTCTCAGCCTGAGTAATCCATTCCTCTCGCTTCAACATGGCATTCTCCTTAGCCAGGGCTTTGATGGCACGGTTCATGACGTTGATCTTGCTGAACTGGCCCATTTGTTCTTGCAGTTTCGCGGCAGCAATCCAGATCTCGTAGCTGGTGGGATTGGCTTTGCGGGCTTTATTGAGAACTCCTTGGGCATTTTCTTGCGTCTCGAGCCTGGCCAGCGCGAGCCACAGTTCTACTGACAGAGGTATAATTTCCGTGGCTTTTGCCAACATCAGTCGAGCATCAGTCTCGTCCTCTTCGAGATTGACAGCTTCTTTCCAGATTGCAACTGATTGCGGAATGTGGTCGAGGGCTTGTCTAAGGACTCGCTTTTTGGCTCTACGATCTGATTCGAGGTTTGCAGCTTCAATCCATAGGCGTGTAGAGCGCTCATTGTTCTTAATGGCATTGGCTGCGATGATTTTTGCGTTGTGGTTGTCGTTCAATCGAATATTTTCGAGCCAGACATCTTCGCTCTTTGGGCACTGCTCGCATCCTTGCGCGATCAGTTTTCGCGCTGCTACAATTCTGCCAGCGATCTCCTCCAGTCGGGCGATTGCAATCCAACCAGGAGCATGCTTCGGATTCGTCTTGATGACCGACTCCATCAGTACTCTGACGCGCTTGATGTCACCTATCTCGACTTCGCTAGCTTTAAGCTCGGTATTTGCCAGACTTGTCAGGTAGCCTTTCGGGTCGATGTTGGTAGCTGTCCCCGTTCCTGCATCGGCTTGTGCAGCTTGGTCCATCCGGACTTGTAGCACCTTGTTTCTGGCAGCACCAATACTAGCAAAATTTGTGACGGTGCCATCTTTCTGGTCAGTGCTAGTCGCCGCACCATCATCCTGCACACTTGTCTCAAACTGCGTCGACTCTCTTGCGCCAGCCAATACACTATCCGGCACGGCATAAAACCTCTGCTTCGCGTTCTGCTTTGTCCGTCGATTCTTACCAGTAAGATCGCCAGGATCGGGTAAATTCGCCCAGTCATCTTCCGTCAGTGTTCGTAGCGATCGTTTCAGGTCTGCAAACTGTTCAGAGATCTTCGGGTTTTTTCGGTCGTACTCTTCTTGCTCTTGTTTCTCGCGGGCTTCCCTATACGTCGAAGAAGGAATATGTCGGTAATCTGTTCCATCAAATTTGTATTGATAAACAAAGAGATTCATCCAAATGGAAGGGGATATGACAGGGAATGGAAATACTAACCTTCTCTGTTTGCGCCGTCTATCCATTTTCTCATCTACATCTTGGTAGATGCGGTCTGCCTCGTCATCTTCACGATCGTACATACCATGTGCGAAGAGGCCAGTTTCGTTTTCGGGATCCTGGAATCGATCATCGTCGTCATTTTCTTCTTCTGGTTTCTTGCTGGTTGCGCCGTATGCTGTTGGTGGTGCGGCACCCAGAGCTGCTGCCCGTTTCGCGAGAGCATCTTGAATTTGTTCGGCGCTGGGTCCTTCTCGGGCAGGACCTAGGTCAGATCGTGTGGTGAAGCCCGTAGCACCTCGACCCAGACCTGCCACATAGTTCTCGGGCGCTTTCTGCTTCAAAAAGTCGAGACGCGACATGGTAGAAGATCGCGGTAGGGAGGGGAAAGTAAAGAGATTGATGATAGAAAGTGAATTGCTTTCTATATGTCGCCCCCACACGCTGGCGAGTTAAGTACTTGTGCAGGCAGGTGCTTCCAGACTGGGAAATCCAAGTCAAAAAGATCTGTGGAGCTATGTGAGGCTTAAATTGCGGCAGGTGTCCACCAGAGAGACCCACGGTGAAGATAGCTTGCAAACACAGCAAACAGCCTCCAAAAAAGTTTCTGGGTGCGCGACCAAAAAGATGCAACACCATCTTGGATGAGCAGGTGTGTATATACAAAGATCATGCTGTATCGATAACACCTTTTATTCCCTACCATGCCCAAAGCCACCTCCCACAAGCGGGGGCCCTCGGGCGGCGCTTCGCCCTACTCAAAGCCCTCGCCGTCAACTGCAAATGTCAAATCCAACGCCATCTTCAAAATGAATACTGACCTCGGCCAACACGTCCTAAAAAACCCTGGTGTCGCGCGGGCCATCGTTGACAAAGCGGACCTGAAACAGTCAGATATCGTCCTCGAAGTTGGTCCTGGAAGCGGCAACCTTACAGTTCTAATCCTCGAAAAAGCGCGAAAGTGCATCGCGGTTGAACTTGACCCGCGCATGGCGGCTGAAGTAACGAAACGTGTACAAGGAACACCGGCTGCACGACGGCTGGATGTGGTTCTGGGAGATGTGATAAAGACGGAGTTGCCGTACTTTGACGTTTGCATCAGTAACACACCATACCAAATCTCCAGCCCTTTGACGTTCAAACTCCTCGCGACAGCCCCGAGTCCGCGCGTATGCATCCTCATGTTCCAGCGTGAGTTTGCCCTGCGGCTGTTCGCAAAAGCGGGGGATAAACTGTATTCTCGACTATCGGTCAATGCGCAAATGTGGGCAAAGATCGATCACATCATGAAAGTCGGCAAGAACAACTTTAAGCCACCACCCGCGGTAGAGTCCAGCGTCATACGGATGGTACCTAAGAACCCGAGACCAAACATCAGCTATGAAGAGTGGGACGGGCTACTGCGTATTTGTTTTGTGCGGAAGAATAAAACACTACGAGCGAACTTTCTGGGCACGACCAGCGTGTTAAATCTGCTGGAGAACAACTACCGGACATACTGTGCGCAGAACGACATCTCACTGGATGATGGACCAGTAGACTCAACCACTGCCACCAATGGCAACGAAGTTCTTATGGAACTCGAAAATACACCCGCACAATCCAACGATGATGCCTGGAACGGTTTTGACAATGATGGCGATGGTGACAACAACAACAACAACGAAATGGACTTCGACCTCGATCCCGACGCCGACGAAGATGATCTCCCCGCTTTCTTTAAAGAGGAGTCAAAGCTGAAACTGTCCAATTCCGGAACACGAAAGAGGAAAGGCAAGGTACACGAGCTGGTAAGGGAAAAGGTGCGCTCGGTGCTTGAGGATAAGACGCAGCTGGCAGATAAGAGAGCGAGGATGTGTGAGGAGGGTGATTTTCTTAGATTGTTGTATGGGTTTAATTTAGAAGGGATACATTTCACATGACGACCCAACGGCACGACGAAGATGAAGATCACAAAACGATAAACGAGTACACGAAAGACTACGAGACTATGAATCACGAGCTACGACTACAACACCAAAACCCGAGCCTAGAAGCCCATTCTCAAGCATGGAGTCTTCACCTTTTACACTCAGGACGAAGCCGATCCCGCAAGCTCAGACTCATATACCAGCACCAAAGCCACAAACACTTCTGAGGCTATCAGCAGGCCAGTCAAACAACAGTACGTCACTAGATTTCTAGCGAACACCAACGAGCTAAGACGCCCTGAAATTGCATCTCAACAGTTATGATGAGATCCTCTCACATCCGATCCTACTCTACAACCTCGACACGGTGTCGCCGCGCCACAACCAGAAAAGCCGATCACCTCATGCACAACGCGCCGATCTCGTAAGCAGGTCAGCATCCATATGCGAACCGCAACATGATCTTGGAGGGCTGCCACATGACGTCTGAGGCACTGTACCGTTCCGCTCAACAGAAGCCGGTGCCTCACTTTCACGCATGTACTTCCGATCGTCCTGATCGACACATAACATGATCATCTCCTGCTGTAAACGTACCCTGTACTCAACTCGCCTAGCAAGCGAAGGCTAACCAGGGTCTGGCAAGCGCCGCGATAGACCTCCTGGTAATCCCTGCGACTGATTCCCGTTCAGGGTGGGAACTCTCCCTAATTAGACTCCGGTTGTGGTGGACTACATCAGTCCACGACGATCTCATGCGCGAATACCCGAGATCGGCAAAGCTTGATTTCATCATACGGGGAAAAAGCCGTTGCTCGGGACAGGAGCATTTGCCCCCTGGTATAGGACGATCACTGCAGGATGACAGCTTGTCGTGGGCGCGTTTGCAGAACATGCAGGTGGGTAGATACCAGACCCCTGTGGCGCTGTACGTGCGGCTCAAATTTGTGGTCTGGTTTGCATAGCAACTGTATTGAAATCGTGACAGTCATGGACAATTGGGATCAAACGGCAGTAGAAGTAGTTGTTAAAGAATCAATCCAGAAACAGATCATGATGCCAGTCATGCCTGGGATTGATTGTGTGAATGGGTATCTACCTAGATGCATTTCAATGCAAACGACAGAGTGCTTTCCCACCTCAACCACATTCCTTGCTTATGCAATCTTTCATGGTTTTCATGTGCTTCCTCCTGCTCCTGCTCCTGCAGAAGGCTCGCAATTCTTCATGTACTCATTTCAAATGCTCATAGCTTCGTTACGGTTCAATCCGGCCGACCCAACTATTCCCACCACTCATGCGATGCCTCGATCAGTCCCCCCTAGCTCCATCGCTTCCAACTTTAAAAATAAAATCAATTGTCAAATTTAGAACACAGACAGAAATCCAGAATAATGCTGCTATCTTGTGGTACATGGGGTATCATCATCAAACTTTTTTGTTTTACCTGCTTGCATCCATGTACGCGCGGTGGCTTGTAGATGCGAGAAAATGTGATCCAAATTGTAGCAGCCAGGTAGTGAAAGTCGAACGCTCGATCAAAGGTTCCACCAAATCAGACGAAAGCCTTCCTGCTTTTTGATGTGGGTGAATAGCAGCAACAAAACGCTTGGTCAAATGCTGAACATGGTAAACAATCAAGTGCACATGGCCGGTATACCCAGAAGGGTCGATCATAAAGATACTTGATGTTCTGAAGGAGCCTTTACATCACAGACTCATCCCGTCGTACAGAGTACTCAACGCTAGACCTGTTGCTGAAAGTCTCTCTTCGACCAGGTCGCTCATCGGACCCCCGTGCATTGCTTGTAGCACGACTCGGCTGCCGGGAAGATTTGGCACTGACTCGCCTTAGTTGCTCAAGTAGTTCACGCTCGTGGTCCTCATCATCATCTTCAACATATGATGTCCGAAGTGGAGTCTCTCGCGGAGCCTCAATAGCCAGCATCTCCTCCCTGTCACGCCGTTGACCATTCACTGAAACGAGACTGCCATTCGTAAGGCTGCGGCGAGACGGTCGGCTCGACATGCTTGGTGCACGTTCAAGTTGCTTTGGTTGCTTCCTGTAGTCGATGTTCTCCTTGTCTCGGTTGTTCATTGAAATTTGCATGGCGCCCAGATCGATCTTGACTGGCGGACGTCTTTGGCCGTCATCTCCACCATCAGTAATGTTGAGGCTGAGACCATTAATGTTGATGTTCATGCTTGTTTTTGGAGCATGACCTAGAGCACTTGAGGTCCTTCCGCGGCCACTTGATGAGTCTTTGGAGGAAGAATGGTGAGTCACATGGCTCGCTGTGCTTCCGCTTTCCGACCTTTGATCGCTCACATTACGGTTAGCGTGACTCTTGAGGGTTTTCAGATTTTCTGCTGTCAGATCCACTGGCGTGCTGCCCTTTTTCCTCATATATGCTTCGGCATCGGCTTCCTTCTGTTCAGAAGTTGGTACTGATTCTGTTGTACGCCTTCGTGGCATATGGTCCTGACGCGAAGACGACGCTACCATCATTGTGCTGGTGTCATCTTGATATGACTTAGCCTTCTCCCTCATTTGGGGTCTTTCGGGTGTTTCCTGCAATATTGACTTGCGGAATGAGGATGGTGGTCGAGACGGAGATGCAGGTGGGTCTCGGTAAGCCGTAAGTGACCGTTGAGTGTAATAGTCCTCGTCATCATCGTTGTCATCTTCCTCATAACGGGAGTGTCTGTTGGTAGAGGAACTAAGATGGTAGGTGCTTGATCTGCCAGGTCGAGGTCGGGCTACAGCGACGGTAGCGTGGGGCGGCTTTGGTGGAGGCGGCATGGCCATTTTGTCAGCCTCGATGGTTCTGCTTGATTTGTGAGAGACTATTTGTGGTCGTTTGTCTGGCGAAACAGTCCTTTCAAAAGTGGATGATCTTGAGGGCTTCCTCTCGAGGACTGGCCTTTCGTGATTGGCAGTGCTTAGTCTTCGTACTGCCTTTGGCTGAGGAGGTGGTGCTACTGGAAACTCCTCGAAGACAGGCTGTGGCTCATAGTAGAATTGCTGGGGTGGCATATACCCAGGGGTAGGAGGCGGTGCATAGTATGAAGGGTATGCAGCAACTGGCGGAGTCGCGGCAGGCCAGGCATTTGGCGCAGGAGCATATTGAGGGTAGGGAGAATGCACGGGAGTTGTTGCATACATGCTCGCCGATCGATTTTGGCTCGAAGACATGCGACGCGTCGATGGTCGTTGTGTTTCTTCTGCCTTCACTTTGGATGCCGTTGTTCGTGGAGGTTGTGATGAGGACTGAGGTGCCGAAGTCGTGGGCTTCGACGTTTCCTTCTTGTCCACAACTTTAGGATCGAAGTGATATCCGTATTTGTCACACACCCAACAAATACCCTCCTCGTGGCAGAATTGTTTCTTGACCGGTTTGGGATCTCTCGATTCCTTTTCCCTCGGTCGACTCGAAGACTGGCGGTCTGCATCGGGACGCGTTGCCGACATGGTGTAGGGATTCCGTTCACGCTCAATGGGGTTCGAGGTGTCTACCTTGAGACTGGAGTTACATTTGCGACTTGAGGAAGCCGTACTTGAGACAGTTGGTCCATATTAGATGCACATCATCAACGAAGTCTTGTTTCGACTTGTATGCGAACTGTTTCAGTTTCTTCGTCATGGTGCCCAAGTCTATAGGTGCTTTGATGACGGCGAAGTAGTCGGGGGCATCCTTCTTCTTCACAGGTTGGTACTTGAGACAGTTGGTGCTTTGGAGACGTAACCAGAATCCGTGCCGGCATGCTTGTAGCGAGCTAAAGGAGATGAGCAGTTGAACTCGGAACGATCCTTTTTCATGGCGACGTTGGCAGTGGTGCGAGTACCTGGAAGAGGAGCCTGAGCCTCATCATCCCAGTCCTCGACACTCACTGGCTGGTACCGCTTCGAATCAGGTCCTGACATTTGGTTGTGCGGCAATGCTAACGGTGAGGAGTGGTACTCGGGATAAAGAGAAGGTGGATCACAGCGAGAGTTGGACTGGTGTTGCTTAGGGTAGGCTGTGTGGAGTGGACAGGTGGGCTCTACTCGGCGAGCCCCAGGCGTCCAACCCAGATGAGAGTAGCCTGGAATTCCAGGTTTATCTTGGCTCCAAGTGGGCCGAACTTGGGCGCTTTTGCAATGCTTTGCAGCGGGCACCTTGCTGCTATCGATAGCCTGTCAATTTGACGCTTCTCGCCTTTTTCTTTCGCAACGAAGCTGTTGGCGTCTTGTCGGAATGAGAGCGTGACGTGGTATGGATGAGCACCAGCCAAATTGACAGTGGGCTGCAGCGGACTGTACTATACCGGATACATATATTGTCGTTGTTTTTGTTGTCATGTAGGGAGGAAGAACAAAGTTGTCGTGGTGAGCAGCGGGCAGGGTTTTTCTTGTGACGTTGAAGAGGCAACAGCGAGGGGCTAGTCCTGCTGCCAGGGCTGCACACTCGTAACGCGGGAAACGCGTTGTGAACCGACCCGGCTAATGGCCACGCTGATCGAGTACTAAGTGCGGACAAGTGTGAAGCGCACAGTCAAAAAAGCACAGCCAACAGTCAGGACAACCACTCGAGTTGTGTTTGAATATTTGCTGCAGGTGGTCATGTAGAAGAATTGGTCGAGAGTTGATGCAGGTGATGCAGCAGCCGTCGACAGGGAAAGTAGTTTCCTTTGAGTTACACACCCCTCTACACCCACACACAAAGATTTATCAACATGGCTGGCGCCATGGGATACTTCACTCCATCAAACAGCACGCAAAATCGGCGAATGGCTATGCATGATGACGATGGACCTCGATAGTATGGATACTTCTGGGCAGGCACGCTGATAGATAATGTGGATGAAGCATCTCAACTACAATGGCTACTGGGTACTTGTTGCAATGGCATTCTAGCGAAGGCAGGATAGGTTCGCGGAATGGGACGATGCATCTCAACTGACGGGTGATCAGCAGCAGCTAGAATGTCAAGTGCTTTTCTGGCGTAAGATACAGAGTTTTGTTTGTCGCTCAAGAGCCGTCGATTGGCGGGACAAATTATGTGGCCGAAAAAAGCTGCCCAACGCTCCAATTACTTTGCAGCCCAAAGATGCAACCTTGGCTTTTGTCCTTGACCAGGAAACATTAGCACTGGTCGCAAAATTTTCCATCTGGCTCTTAGTGGTTCTGTTTCGTTTGACATGCAGAGAACAAAATGCCTTGTTAGACGGCTAACACGAGCACTCACTTATCCGGACAAGGGTCTGTGACTTACCAAGGGTCAACTTTAGCATGTTTCACGAGAACGTGTCGAGAGCATGTTGGCAGGGAAGAAGGATAAAAAGAAAACCGAATCTGTCCGTATCTTGTATTCTGCTCGCTTATGCTGCTTTTGTACACCTTCGCTCTTCTCTCAGCACTGCGGACTGATGGATGGCTGTCATGCTTGTGCACAAGATCACTCATGAATGTATGTATCACCTTCCTAGCGAGCATTGGGTAGCACGACTTGATCACAACCCCAGTTGCTCTGGAAAGTTGAGATGAAAACTGTGCGCACATTCTGAACACCAGCTGCTGTGGTTGCCCTGTTTGACTCATCGTTCTTGTCCACTGCGCTGTCACACAGCAACGGGCAACGACGAAAGCTTTCTTGAGCCGCATCAGGATAGCTACGCCTATAAGGTACTTGCGCGAGATGATAGGTTGAACCCTAGGAAGTGTAGTGTGGTTTCATTGATTCCAAGCTCGGGTGCGGACCGTATCCGGGGTGCTCTGCTTCCGAAAGATCGCATCATCTTTTAAGATTCAGAAGCAAGCAATTTGTGCCCAAGCCGCTCAATCGATCAGCGGAAACTCCATTTCCCCCGGGGCTGTTCATGCATGATAAAGTGGTCAGCCGAAATTTTCCGCTTCAACATCCTGGTGCAGGTTCAGGATTTTACCGTGCAATAGAGTACATGTGGACTGAGCATGACCGTCACTACATGCGCTCCACAGGTGTCAGCCCAAGCAGCGTCATGCCATTCCAAAGCACTTGTCGAGCTGCCTCATACAACGCAAGTCGTGCCTTCATCAGCTCAGGCTCACTGCCGACCACCTGCAAGATATCGTAACTAGAGCTAAGTGTATGTGACATTTTGAATAGATAAGTTAGGACTGTCGAGGGTTCTTGTGTCTTGAGTGTGTTGGCGACGACATCGGGGTACTGCGCGAGTGACCGAATCAAGTCAATAGCATGCGGCTCTTTGAGCAGGGATAGGTCTGCTGAGTTGAGCGAAGGAATATCGGCTCCTGCCTTTCGTTCGATGGAACTCAAGCGAGCATGGGCATATTGTAGGTATGGTCCGGTATCGCCTTCAAAGGATGTCATCCTCTCAAAGTTGAACTCGTATCCGTTTCGCACTCTACCAGTCAAGTCCTGCACCATGATAGCTGTGATGGCCAAGATATCGGCTGTTGCTTCGGGATCGTCGAGCTGTGAATATTTCTTATCGTTTTTTCGCATTACGTCGAGCATGACATCCTTGACGTGCTGAATAACATCGTCTAGGAATTTGACCGTACCTCGTCGTGTGCTCATACCCTTGACCATGCCGAAGCTGATGTGCTGGCACTTATCCGAGATATCTTTGTGTCCGCTGATTTCAGTTGTCTTGAACAATTGTGCAACATGTTCGTTCTGTTGGTCAGCAATCACGTATATCATCCTGTCGAAGTGATATTTCTCGTGTCTCTCAAGGATAGCTGCAAGATCACGTGTCAGATATAACGGCGTTCCATCCTTTCGCTGGATGATGGCTTTATTGAGCTTCTTGGCGCCGTGCTTTGCAAAGTCGATCAAAATAGCACCTTCGGATTCTTCAGCGATTTTTTGTTGCTTGAGACTTGCCAAAACGTTGTCAATCTTCTGAGTATCAACTTGAGACTCCCCCGAGTAGACATCGAATTCAATGTTTAAGCGAGCGTATGTCTTCTTGTACTTATCAATGCTGAGGTCTCGGAACTGTTTCCATAGTGCAAGCGCCTCTGGATCACCATCTTCCATGCTCTTGAAATACTTTCTTGCTTTCTCATCCTCACTCTTCTCAACCAAGGGCTCTAACTCTTTTTCCAGAGCTGAGGTATCCTCTCCTTTCTGCTTCTGGTCTCGGATTTGTTTCTTGAGATCGTTAATCGGAACATCCTGTTCTGCTTTGATTTTACTGATCTTGACATAGACCTCAAATAGATGCGCTATAGAGTCCTTGGCTAGTTGTTCTTGACTGCCAAACTGTCGGAAGCCATTGGCAAGAAGTCCATATTGCTTTCCCCAGTCACCCAGGTAGTTCATTCGTATGACATCCCAACCGTTCAAAGCGTAAAGTTTAGAGATGAAACCGCCAATGATCGTGCTTCGCAGATGACCTTGGTGAAACTCCTTCGCAATGTTTGGTGATGAGAATTCGACGATCACCTTTTTCTTTCCCTTTTCTGGATGGCTCGGATCCTGAAGACCTGGTTCAAGGTTGGCTCCGTAGATGTGCTTGCTTTCGAGAATCAGTGGTATTACCCTCTTGGTTACATCCTCAGGCTTGAAGTAAAATTGAACGAAGGGGCCATTAGCTTTACAGCTGACCAAGACGCTTTCGTCCTCTGGAAAAGCCGCGGCGATTTCTTGTGCTCGGTCTTGAGGCTTCACCTTCTCTCTTAATGCGGCTACAGGCAGCATGAGGTCTCCCTTGTCGAGTGTTTGCGTCCATGATAAAACTTTTTGCAAATCCTCCACTGGTTTGTTAACTATAGGTGAGAGCTTTTCGGCAATATGATGACGGTAGAAATCAACTGGGTTTTGTGCATCGCTCGTGCTGAGCGTGCTCATCGAGTTAGAAATAGTTGCCATGGTTGAGGCTATACCTCGCTGCCTAGCAGGTCTAATTTGTGGAAGTAATGGACAAGGAGTATGTGGTAGAGAATAAAATTTGAAGCAAGTTGCTCGGAATGTGACTGTCGTTGGTTGAGTGTAGCCGCGTCTTCCACACCTCACGTACGGATCAGCAACACAATGTTTGACTGAAAATCGGGAAGGATGGAAATCAGTTCGTGCAAAGCGCAACAGCATTATCTATTATCTTGTTGGAGTCATACTTAGCAGACAATAATTCACATGTCTCGAAAATATGCATAGAGAGCCTTGCGGAGCCCCTTCTCAGTACCCACAGCCTCGCCGCAAACCTGCTTGCCATACAGCCACAACATTGCTTTTCTCTATTCTTGCCCCTCCATACCTGCGCAAGTGTGTACTTGACAGACCATATTCGAGGCAGCCGTAAAGAGACGCCTCAGTGGCAGCTTGAATGCAATGGCCCTGACCACGGCAGGCAATGCCGATACACCAGACGATGTCGACCCCGTGACTATGAGGCCATTTCGTTTCAAGCAAAATTACAACAAGGACAAGGAAGGCGAACCCTACTCAGCAGTAGATGGCAGTGAAGGACGTCGTCGTGAACGTCGGCACCATCGTCGACATCACCGTAGCCATAAGCGACGAAAATTATCTGATGAAGGCAGTGAGTCTCTCCATCGCAACAATAATGACCAGCTCCCACTTGATGTTGCATTCCGGGAATCATTGTTCGATGCCATGGGCGACGATGAAGGCGCTGCTTTCTGGCAGGGCGTATATGGACAACCCATCCATACCTATCCCAAGACCTACGAAGATGCGGAAACTGGCGAGCTCGAAACCATGGATGACGAACAGTATGCTCAATATGTACGGCGGAAGATGTGGGAGAAGAGTGTGGAAGGCATAGAAGCGGCAAGAGAAGCCAAAGGGCGCGAACTGAAAGAAGAGCGAGCAAGGCGAAAGCAGGAGGAGGAGGAGCAATCGCAAGATCAACGGGAATATGCGCCCAAGACCGAAGCACACAAGAATCATGACTTCGTGTTTGATCTGGAGATCGAAGAGAGCCTGCAACGAGGGGCACGCCGAAAAGCCAACAGAAGATGGCAGGAAACTTGGAAAGCATACCAGGACAAGTGGCAGAAGCTACAAGACTTCTCTCAAGCACGGAATGGTCCACACGCTGATGACAGTGAACAGGTATTTCTGCGCAACAAGATCGCCTGGCCTGTTGAATCCGGCAGACGCAAAGACGTTGGCCAGGAAGAAGTCGAAAGATTCATTGAGCAAGCATCTTCCTCCCAACGGCCAGATGATCCGTCCTTCATGTCCAAAGCCAATCTGGTCAAGAATGAAAGAGTGCGCTGGCATCCAGACAAGGTCCAGCAAAGGTATGGCTTTATGCAGATCGATGAAGGTACGATGGCTGGAGTAACAGCTGTCTTCCAGATCCTCGATCGTTTGTGGAACGACATACGCAACGGAAATGCCTAGGTTCATGCTTCTATGATTCGCTGGGCGTGGTTGTTATACAGTTACTTCAATCTGATTTTGAAGAGGCCGCTCTCCATGCGTCCATTCGTGATCAACAATATCTTGTGGTACCCCCCTGAGAAGCACATGAACGTGATCAATTCCTGGCACAGATTGCAACGAGACCCAATTCTTGAACCAGATGACCCTATCGGTATCACCTAATATGGACTCGATAGGCTTGACGAATTTCCACTGGATGAAGTCGTCAACTTGAGCACGAGACTTCGGTGTTAGATCACCCCTTGTCGGCTCAACTTCGAGTCTGTTCTTCAGCCACACAATCAGATGTACAATCCCTTGATCAAGGCCATACGGCCAGTCGTTGGGCAAGATCTGATAATCATGAGGGTTTTGGAATGCGACAGGATCCTCATAGTCAAATATCGGACCGGTCTCAGCAGTCGATCTTGGCGAAGGCGTCCACTTCAGCCTTGTTTGCATGACGAAATTCATAATCGTTCCATACTCCTGTTTGGTCGCCGCGGACCATTTGATATACCGTCTCAGGTCTGATGGCCATCGACGGAGAATTTCAAGTTTGTTTTCAGCTGTAGACCCATCAGTCCCTGTGAATAAGAAAGAAGACACCCGTCTAGATAGTACCAATGATCTGTTTGAGCTCTTCCCATGTATGTGGTTGATATTCACTATCCTTCAAAGACAGATTGTGCCGGTCAACTGCCGTGAGCGGAAAGGGAAACTTCCCTTGCTCCTGTGTACCCGCTTCAGAGTTCTGGTAGTCCATAACGCTCAGGGCAAGTCCGATGGTAGCTGTATCTCAACAAGAACTAGGGTTGCGGACCAGAATGTCTTAATCGGGCAAAGCAGTCATGCGAGTCGGGCAACTTTGCGGCGACAACATCATTCTTTCCTCAACATCGGCTACAAAAAACGGCAAGACTATCCCGTGGCGGAAATGTTCCCGCTCTGGGACAAACAATCCGATGGTGAAAGAAATTGTAGAATGGAATGAGGACGGTGATAGATATTTGTCCAAGTAAAGGCTTCGTCGACTCAACGAACAATTGACCGCCATCTTGAAGCATCCTCCTTGACCGTACGAGCACCACGTTACTGAAGCAATTGGACATCGAACACATTTTCCGGCATAATATTTGGCTTTGTGGGGAACTTTTGTTCAGTGCTCACCACGAAATCTCCCGACCACCCCTCTGTCCGACACGAAGAACAGAGCAGCTGATGCGTCGTGGCCTCTCTTTCTAACTGTGTGATCTTTGACTTCAAGCTGCGGCAACATCGTATTGCAAAATGAGGTATGCAGAAGGCCTCCTGAAACGAATGCACAGACTACTGACCGAGTCGATAGTAGCCAGGCGTTGTCGATGCAGAACATTAGGGGCGTTTATGTCCCGGCCGTACTTCTCATAATAGGCGTGGGTATCGTGAAGAAAGAATGGATTCCGTTCGCTGCCATTGCTGCCGCAGTGCTAGGAGGTCTCCAAATCTACATGAGCCGTACGTTGCGATGCACATGGCTGCGGCACATTTTCGCTGACATGCTTCCTTCTAGAGCCAGCCAAATTCCTCAAGCCTGACACCTTCCAAGAACTGCCTTTGACAAAAATCATCAAGACGTCGCACAATGTGAAGATCTACCGATTCTCCTTGCCCTCCCCGAACCAAGTCCTCGGACTGCCAATCGGCCAGCACATTTCCATCGCAGCTACACCCAAGAATGCAGACAAAGAGATTGTTCGCTCATACACTCCAATTTCCTCGGACGAGGACTTGGGTTATGTGGATTTCATGATCAAGTCCTACCCGCAGGGCAATATCTCCGCCCATATGGACACTCTGAAAGAAGGGGACTCGATGAAATTCCGTGGACCAAAAGGCGCCATGGTCTACACACCAAACATGTGCAAGCACATTGGGATGATTGCAGGTGGAACGGGTATCACTCCTATGCTTCAAATCATCCGAGCCATCGAGCGAGGTCGCTCGGCTGGCGACAAAACCAAGGTCGACTTGATCTTTGCCAACGTCAACCCCGACGACATTCTGCTGAAGGATGACATCGATGAGGTCGCGAGGAGAGATCCTAATTTCAAGGTCTACTATGTCCTGAACAACCCGCCGCCCGGATGGACTGGTGGTGTGGGCTTCGTGACGCCCGACATGATCAAGGAGCATCTGCCAGCGCCAGGACCGGATATGAAGCTACTCATGTGCGGTCCTCCTCCAATGATCAGTGCTATGAAGAAGGCGGCTGAGAGTTTGGGCTACCAGAAGCCGAGACCTGTGAGCAAGCTGGACGATCAAGTTTTCTGCTTCTAGCGGGATAATCCGCGCTTTGACAATCGTACATCTCATACAGAAAATCACACATTAGACAATTCAGTTCTCCTCAATTCGTGTTCCTTCAAACAAGCGAAAACATTATTGCTGACACTAAACAAGTTGATAGCCTTGCGAAGGCAATTCAAGCGGTTTGTAAAAGGAAACGCCGCATATATCCGATCGGATCTTCACCTCTCCACTTATGTCAATCATTATTCCATCAGCGACTGCGGACATCCTCGTCCTGTTGACAAGCTTCGGAGGCTGTTGCGTGCTGAAGTCCATGTGTCAAGCACGCGATGCTCCTGCCTGTGTACTTCCAGACTCCATCCAGTACTTGGAGCAGCTACACGATGATCCGTGATCGCAACATTTGACTTCCCTTCATGAGGGGTCGTTACATTCTTTGATTAGCGTTGACCTATGAAGCAAGTTTCGAGGTAGGTCTTCAATAGCAGACACCACAAGCTCGATTTCTCACCCTTTCATCTTTATGAGTATTGTCCTTCACGTATAGTGTTTGCAAATGGCTCCCGGAGCAGCAGAAACGGCGAGTGTGCCTATTGGCGTTATCTCAAGCAAAGTGAACTCAAAGCCAGTCGACAAGTCTGTCTTTCCCGATGGCTTCAAGACTTCCGGTACGTAAAAGTGTCCTGCCGATATGTACCAACTCCAAAAATGCAAACGCCTTGTCAGGTCAACACCCACCCCTCTACGACCTCATCCGCCCCTACTCCGACTTCCCCAAACAGATAGTAGGACCCACTGTCTGGCGGCCTGAGGATTACGCCAATAACCCGGAGCGCTGGGTCCATCCTTTCTCCGAAGCCGAGATCACCGAGATCTCACGCGCAGCGGACACCTTCATCGCGTCGCAAATCCCCCTAACTGGTATAACCAAGACAAATTTCCAGCTCCCAGGCCTCGCTGGCTCGCTCCAATCTATGCGTCACGAACTCCTCAACGGCAAGGGCTTCATCCTTTACAAAGGCTTCCCAGTAATAGAATGGGGAAGCCACAAGTCTGCTGTTGCATACCTTGGTCTAGGATCGCATATCGGCCACCCAGTCTCCCAGAACGGCCGGGGCCATATTCTGGGGCACGTGAAGGATCTCGGCGAAGATAGCTCGCAAATCGACAAGGTAAGAATCTATCGCACCAACGCACGACAGTTTTTCCACGCGGACGACTGCGATGTCGTAGGTCTTCTGTGTCTTGCACGCGCCGAGGAAGGAGGTGAAAGCGACGTGGCAAGTATCCATCACGTGTGGAATATTCTACAGCAGGAACGGCCTGACGTCGCTGAACTACTCACGCGTCCGGTGTGGTACTTCGACAGAAAAGGTGAGGTCAGTCAAGGCGAAGAGCCATATATTCGCGGTGCAGTGTTTTATCTCGAGACACCAGATCCTACGGACGCTAATCACAAACCACGAGTCTACTGCAAGTGGGACCCATACTACGCCCGCTCGCTCAGCCGCTTCTCCGATGCGGGGGTCATTCCGCCGCTATCGCCAGAACAACAAGACGCCATGCAGGTTCTAGAGGATACGTGCAACCGAGTCAAATTGCACATGATCCTCGAGGTTGGTGATATCCAGTTTGTGTCGAACTCGCACACATTGCATGCGCGCACGGCATACAGGGACTATGGGCCTGAGAGTGGGATGCCAAGGAGACATCTGATGAGATTGTGGTTGAGTACGCCAATTAGCGAGGGTGGTTGGAGACTGCCGTTCTGGGATGCGGATGCGGTCAAGAGAGGTGGTATCCAAGTTGATAATACGCCACCGGTAGCAAGACTGGATGCTGATTGAGCTAGCTGGAGTCGTGGCAGAAGGTGAAAGAAAAGCTGAATGTAGCTAGCCAAAAGCAAAACTCCGAAACAGATATATACCTAGAAACGGCGAACGCTGAGCCCCACGACAATGACCAATCTGACACCAATATCATGCCAACTACGTGTCTGCGAGGATATACAAGCGAACTGACTGACTAGCTGACTAACACAGCCCGAAACCCGGAACGCGCCAGCACCCCAGCCGACGAGCCCTCTCTCTCACAATGAAAGCACTAACAGGTCATGTATGACACTTCAACACCTATCTTTCTACACACGCGCTAACGCGACCAAAAACGAGAAAAAAGCTGGCGCTGCCTGGGTTTGAACCAAGGTCTCTCTGGAATAGCTTTGACCCAATAACAACAAGAACAACAAGAAGTCCATGTACTTGACAGTCAAGTGTTATTGACAAGCCCACAACGGAACGTGCTGACCACTGCACTATAGCGCCCCTTGAGATGACGACGATGACGACTGGCCGGGATCATGGTAGTGGATTGGGGCTTCCTACATATTAAGGAGTGAGTAGGTGAGTGGTCGGACGGGGGGTGATGTAGCAGGAGTAAGTCTAAGTGAGATAGTAGTGAGGACAGGAATGTGGATTGTTGAGTAAGTGGGTGTGTGGTGACGGTCAGTAGGTAGAGGAAAGGTGTTTTTCTTATTCCGGAAAGGATTGGATGCTGGTCTGGACTGGAATACAAAAGGGTAATGGTATGACTCGTAAAAGAACTTGAGATTCTTCGTACACTCGAATGACCTTGTGTCGGATATTGGTGTATCCAAAAATTCATGCTACATGATCAACTCCATGACCAGCCTTGCCATGGCCATTGCCGATATCAGACCGGTGCTCATCCTCATCTTGTCGGCAGCTCCCACTGCACCATCTTCATTTTGTGCGCTCATCCCTGCTCTGTACCCACCACCCATGTAAGAGGCCCCTAGCTCTGACAGATCTCCTTGGTTGTCAAGCAATGCAACGCCACCTCCTGTCCACCCGTTGGCGTTTCCTTCCCTGAATATTCCAAACCACGCATAACGCTCTACGTAATTCAATCCATCCAAAAACGGCAGCGTTGTATTCATCATCACCTCCGTTGCCGCTGCGCTTTGCTGAGGTAGCGCTAATTCAGTCACCCACATCGGCAAATTCGCCGACTGGTTCGTGTTGTAGTACTCGTTTAATGTCCCCAGCCAAGATGCAAGGGCTGGGAAATCGCCGTAGAAATGTGTAGCGATGAAGTCGATTGGACAGCCATGCGTGCGGTTTAAGGCGTAGCAAGACGTATTGAAGGACCTCAGCCAGTTGAGGCCGGAGAGAGTGCCTGTAGTACTGGGGTGAGAGATCAGGAATTTTCCGCCATTGGAGCGGGAGAGGGGGGCTATGGAGTGGATATAGGCGGCGGCTGCATCTGAGGGAGATATGTTACTACCGCCGCCAGAGGTGGAGCCGTCGGGTTCGTTGAAGGTTAAAAGGTGTGTTGAGGTGGAGGGAAGATTGGAGAGTTGGCTGAGATCATTAGATAGAGAGTCCAGATTGTGGATAAGTGGGACGAATTCGAGGTTACGGAAGGACCGTGGATTGCCGACTGGATAAGGCGACCAATTATAATACCATTTTAATGGAGAGGATTTGGACGTGAATATGTTGTAATCTTGGGCCGTGCTGGTACCAAGATAGGCTATACCACGTTTTGAGCTATTGGGCGAGGAGGTCTGGGATGCGACATTGTTGATGATGGATAACACGAGTAGGAACGTGCTTAATGCCAATATCGAAGATAGCATTGGAGATATTGTTCAAATGGTCCGGCTCGGCAATTGTGAACGTTAGCAAAGCAAGTGGACGTGTGTTCTGTAAAGCAATAATGATGTGATCACAATACTGGAGATTAGTGAAACGCTGGAACGCTGCAAATGAGTATCGTCAACATGTTGCGCACTAAAAAGCAGATATCTTGGATGGCAAAAACGGTCTGAATATTGATAGAGGTTGCCACTTTCAGAGGTACGTAGACACGAGTCACGCCCAGACATCTCGCCGGCATCTTATTAGAACATGATTGGTCGAAAGCATTTGGAGGGAAGCGATCGTCTTTTGTCGTTATTCGGCGCTTCAAGAACAAGCAAGATCTGATGCTTGGAAGCTGACGTCGATGATTGCAACAGAAAATCTGCCGACAATAGTAAAAGTATTGTCACGTGTCAGCTGCTCCGCTTCATGATCTTTGCACACACCTCTCTTCTCACCCAACTAACAGCGCGTTCTATCACGTGACAACCAACCTTGTTCGAGCGCTAAGAAGCGCAAATGAGATGGGACACGTACCAAAATAGCTAATTTAATCTGACAACTTACGAATAAAGTCTATTTCGACATCCCTTGGGGGTGTGTACAAATTAATCCCGCAGACAGTAAACTCAACGCAGAAGGCGAACGTTCGAGAGGTCCACCTTGTGGTTGTCGGGGCACGACGTCCAGCAAAGTGGTTGACGTTTACCTGGCTGGTCACATTTGACCATGACACACCCCATTCTACATCAACAGGCGCGACTTGCGCTGAGCTTCCTCTCTTCTCCTTTCCACTTCTCGAATCAGCATTAGTCACGCCCCTCTTAACATAGGAACAACTCAACGTCAAGGACTTTTACATCGTTCTCAAAAGGAAATACACCATATTTGGTTGACGGCGTTTTCTGGCGAGAGAACTAGTCTTCTAGACTGAAGGTAATGCTATGCAGGAGGGCGAACGCGAAACGAGATCAAATCATTGTTGCCACTGCCGTTGCGTGATGACTCGGACTTCTCAATTTGCGCTACAGTTTAGAAGATTTTGTCTTACCTTTTGGGACGGGGCAGGAATTCTGGTACCTAAGAACTTAGGAAAACTGTTTCTTAATGATACCTTCTGAAGACCGTTGCAACCTCTCCCTCCTTCGTCACATCAAATCACGTGGGAGCAGAAAGTTTTGATATGAAGACTAAATGTGATGGGGAATGAATAGGCATTGTCGAGCGAATTAAGTCCTAATAGGACTCTCATTCGTCGTTTTTGTTCCCTGACTAGCTGCCGGCCACGCGATTATGTCAGTGCCTGCCTTTTGTTGCACTAACTCTATTTTATCGCCTTCTTGTTCTTGCGCGTCTTCCATGTCCGCAGTCCTCACGGTTCCTGACGAAAGCGTTTGGCTTGCGAAATCCTTGAAATCGTCATTATGTCGCACATAGCCGTTCTGTGTAGGCCTCCCTAAACGTTGAGAACTATGTATAGAGGAGCCCAGAATCGAAGGTAGTGCTCGCTGAAGTAGTTGACGTGTCGCTGGCATGCATGTACATACAACCGAGACATGCATTTCAATATCAGACCACAACGTAGCTGGGAGGACAGAGTCTGTGTAGGTTGTATTAGGTTAGCTGATTCTTCTTACGGATTCCAATGCCCAAAGACGGATTTGTACGTACAGGAGAGGTTTTCATCCTTGAAAAATGTGGTAAGCGATTTCAGTCTGATAATGCTGACGACAGTGATACTAGGCAAAAACCTTAGGTTAGCACCAGGTTTGATCAGATTCTTGTCAATAAGTGAGACGAACAAGATCCCAACTCCGAACATGCCTAATGCTTGCAACTTTTTATTCCACGAGATTTGTAAACTGAGAATTATCGGCATGGGAAGAAGGAGCACCGTCAGATCGAGCAAGATGTTTATTCCAGCAGCAACGAATGTTGTCGTGTTGATGGCAATACAATTCCCCGAGGTTGTCCTGCGCCAAGACGTCCAGAAGTAGGACACTGGCCTGCATTGAAAACCAATAACGAATTCAATTGCAATGAGGTAGAGTACACAGATGAAGACGATTGCGTATGTGATCAACCTGAAGGCCTTCTGAGGAAAGACACGTAGATAGAGCCAGAGAATCGCGGTCTTTGTGAGGACCACAGCGAACACATAGAGTAGCTCATTTACATAGACAATCTAGTAAGTAGTTTCTTTGTGAGCCAGCTCAGAACCGGTGCAACAGAGGTTTGGGTTCGGAATCATAGACGAACCTGTAATAAGTGATCGATAGTCTTCGGTGAAATTGACCAAAGATCCCTGCCGAGGCCAAGATTTGCTATCAGAAAATTGTGTAAGCGAAGAACAGCGGTGCTTTTTGCACGTTTGGAGACACACCTGCGATTATACTGGTAGAGGAGCCGGCGATTGCGCAAGCCTAGTGAGTACATGAGCTAGTCTTCTGGTCAAGCAGTCAGTCTGCAGCTCTTACCGTTGCGACTGTGACCATACCGTCATCCATAGCGAATTTTGACGTGAACGGTGTATGAATGTACATTCGAAGCACATAGAAAGCGATAGTGATGCCGATGAGAACGCCATTCACAATAACGAGTGGTTGCGATTTGTCGCGAGGCTGAATGCCACAGACAGTGTTTGTTGTATTTGTCGTGCCTGCAGAAGTGTAAATTAGAATACTTGTAAATGAACAGGACAGTTCTCAATGGCCACCCTCGGCACATACTAAGTGTATCAACCACCGTGCAATTGTCCTTGCTGCACGCGATTATGCCATCAGTCACACCTTCTCTGCAAAGGCATGCTGTGTCGTTGGAACCACAAGATGAGGATAATGCAGATTGGAGGCATGCTTTCTATTTGAAAGGGTCAGGATGTTCATTCAAGGATTTTCCAATTTCATTTTGGATTCTCCAATGCAAGGGGAAGTCATACCGCACAGGCAGGAAGACCGTCCAAAGCGACTTCGGTTTCTGGTTGCGCAAGGACTGAACTCAGAACTCCAGATGTTGCCAAGAAGGATGCGAGTAGTGTTAGGATATGCATGCTGGACAGTAAGAACTGATTAATGTCACTCGGCTAAAGGGTTTGAGCTTCTAGCAGACTGAGATGATTCTTTCCCACAGGCAAAGGTGTGGATTAACGGGGTAATCTAGAGAAGGACAACTGATATATTGACAGGGCTTAGGTTTCTGGATAACTTGATCTCAGTGAGCAAGGTACATGGTCAGGTACACCCTCGCTTAGCAGTAACCCGGAAGGCTGTTTCGAGTTGCCATTCTTTAGTAGCCCGTCTTCATAGTCAAGGCATTTGGAGTACGGAGTAGGAGAGAATGGAGCGTTGCGACATAAGCGGCTTGCCCTGGGTTCGGCATCAATTCGGTGATACGCATTATTGCCACGCGATTTTCGCTTTAAGGCTGCTTGACTGACGCTAGGCATCTTGGAAGCGATAGCAAGGGGGCGATCGGTTGCGAAACTCGTAATATACTCCGTAAACACGAGAGGCTTTTATGTCCGTCCATGGAAGATCCACGCTTCATCTTCTCCTTTTGTGGGATTCCCGTTGTATAGGTTGCTCCACTTGAGTGCTTGTGCCGTCCTGCAGGCCTTGGTAGCAATTCTCTGCCGCGGTGGATAACAAGCGTGGACTGCAAAACAAGTGTGTTGAGCTCACCGGCAACAACCATTCGGACTGGGTAGTCGTCACAGTATTGGACTTGGTGAGACCCCTATAATTAGTGAACCCTTTGCAGAACTTCAATTGACATAGTCCATTTGTCCGATGCTACTGGATGAAGCCGAACTGATTGATAATTGAATGGTTACAATTAACTTCGAAAAAGGCTCCACTCTCTCGCACGTTTTTGTCCATCGGGCGGAGGACTCTCGGCCCCTCATGCACTAGAGAACTCCCCTTTCCAATTCCATGGTAGCGAATCTCCCCGGATGAGCTGGAATTTGCATAGGCAGTAAGCAAATGGCTTCTATGTTGAGACAAAATGCCGAACCGACTCACTAGAAAGAGTTCCAAACTAAGTATCCTCACCGAGGTTTGCGTTGTAGCCGTTGGTAATGGCTACGAAATCATCTGCTAACCGATCGGACGAGTAGCAAGGTTCGAATAGCAAATCAATGAGTTTCACAACAAGACGGAAGTTTGTAAATTGGATATTCTGCTATAGATGGCAGACAACAGAGTTACGACAGTGCGCATACCGACAGCAAAGTTGCTACAAGCTATGAACGAGGTAGGAACCATGCGATGAATTGACCTCAATTTCCGATGCAAGCTGCACAATATCATCTGCAATTTGGAGATCCGGAAAAAAGGAAAGAAAGAAAGAGTGACAATCATTCTGGATCAATGACAGCTCTAACTAATTTTCCTGACTGAACGTGCATGAAATCCTCCGATTCAAGGAGACTACTGATGAGCCGTGCCTGTCTGCTTCTTCAGCCCTTGCAACCATCAGCTGATATATCAGTCAAAAACTCAGCATTGATTAATACTATTCTACTTTCGGGGTTCCGTTTTCGGACCAACGAGGCCGCGTGTTTATGAGTTGGTTTACACCTTCCCGTATTGGGGTCCTGGTCGGGGGAGCTCCAGATGAGGCTCCCCTACATGATGGAGAACCGAAAGTGGGGGCCCCACCATCGGCTGCGGACAGAGGTTGAGCTCGATGCAGATTTTTCCTTCTTCTAACACCACAATAGTAGTGATCAGGCAAAGAGATATTCACACCTCCCTAGTCCACATCGTCTCCTTGTTGCGCAACGGCAGTACGTAGTTGCATTAGATTGGCTGACCGCAGTGCAGTCAAACACTAATGCCTTTCCGCACTAATACTCATCGAGGTCATCGATCGTTCGGAACATCCTGAATCCAAAGGAGTTCGTCGAAGCCAAGTACACACGGGGGAGCGGAGCCAGCACCTCAAGGAAAACAGCATGTGAAGAGTGGTGGTCAGAGTCTTACTAGTTCTCAAAAGGAGGCCGTAACGCTGCTTGGTTACTGACCACAAATCTGAGAAACACCGAATCTCTACAACATCAAGACTGAAGTCATTGTCAGTGCTGGATATACACTCATTCGGATGTCCTCAAGCCTGGGTCTGCCTTCATTAGTGCCACAGAAGATAGTACCTTAGCTACAGCTGCTAACAATATTTCCTCGGCTTTCGTGTCTTTCAACGACCTATCCAGTATGTAAAGTTGACTTTCTTTCTTCTCGAGCCAGTGCTCCCACGTCAAGTAGAGAAAGTAGTTGTTCCCATTTCGTTCCCATTGAACGTAACAGCCTCGGCGTAAAAGTCACGTGGCAGTGCTTTCCAGTATGGTCTCCGAAAACAAAGGACTACGACGCATCCTTGCCAGCAATCAGCGCTCGAGTTGTAGAGAGGTAGAGAAATCTTTTCGCGCTACTGTTCCTGGTCCTCGCTACGTGTGTGCAGTGACTCCAACAACTGGTTTTGAAGCTCGAGCCATTGCAACTGATCGAGAACCGACTCGTGGCCGTTCTCTCTAATCACACCATTTCACCTATTCATCCTCGGACACTCAAAGGCGAGCTGCTAGTTACCATTAGTCTCATCGGCAAATAGCGATCGTGAGCTTCCAGAATCAGGAAATGACAATGTTCGGAACAGACACCTGGTCGCTTTTTGAGTATCAATGCTCGTCCTGATGTTTCATCTTTCATGCAAGAGGGTGGTTCCTTCGTCGCATGAAACCTAGTGAGCATTCACAGTATCAACTCATCGCTGTTAGTGCTCACCTTCGGTCATATGGGTACATTTTCGTACAATGTACCGAGGTGGTTTATCGCCTATTGAGTAAGCGAAGGAGAGGTGATGAACAGGTCAGGACAAAGGCAAGTAGCGTAGAGCGTAGCGACGTGCCAACTCATTGTAGCGGCATGTCTCCTATGACTGAGAAACGTTCAGCAGCACGGGCTAGAAGACTGCTCAAGAACTAGGTTGGTCGGCTCCATCCGTGACTAGCAGCAAGGGTAATGTCTTTACCCAAACTGACGTGGAATTCAGTAGGTCAAAAACCCATCCACGGATCAGTTCTAAAATGTCCTAGACTTATCGCTGTTGCTCGTCGCCGCTGTGATTGGTCATCGTATACTTCCATATGCTCAGTTTCGGGCAAGCATGATGAGTTTCACCATGGCACAAGCGTTGTATCTAGCGTGGATGACAACCTGAAGTGGAGATGATGCTTAAGCGAGGCTCCCCCACAAAACCGAGAACTGGGATAAGCTAGAGCGGGCTGACCACTGACCGAGAGAGGGTCCTGAGCTGGTGGCAGAATTCCGTCATCTTCGTAATCATGCCAGACTGAGTGATTCAAGTCTCGAAGACGTAACCTGGGTGCAACAACCAAGTTATGACAAAATGCCTGAGTGCATTCATTTCTGGTGATGAGCCGCTTGTCAGATGGCTGGAGTGTTGTGTGCATAGACTGTAAAACATTCCATATTAGCATACACATCGAAACATTATGAACAGTACAGCATCATCATTATTACGCGAATGGCTAACAAGTAATCCAGACCCAAAGACTTTTCTTTCCTAACGCATACCTGTCCATCAAGACCATTTCATGAACCAGATCCACCACAATCGCGATCTGTATCCCGTAGCTAGTTGCCGTTGACCTGCACCGGCTTCCCACCTTGGATATTTACCAACTTATCGAGCGTCTTCGCCTGCCCATTCATACCTCCGTTAGCTGTCCCATTGGAGCCACTGCCATAGTTTCCGGAGTATCTTGCGCTCCTCCTCTTCATAGCATTAACATGCTTATGCTTTCCATCGTCAGCCATGAACTCCCATTGCCCATTAGGCACACCTCTCCAGGCACCAGAACCATCATCCTTGAATCCCTTGACCGCAGCCCCCCACTTGTTCACATCATCCACCTTCGCGTTCTTCCAAGTTTCCTGACCTGCAACCTGCTCCGAGACAACATGATAAAGGTCGTCGTACACGCCCTGATCCTTGTCCTTTGGCCACTTCCCACCATTTCGCAGGAAACTGAGTCTCAAGTCTCGCAACTCCTTAACCGCAATGTCTGCCTCTTCCTGGTCGGTAACAAGATCCAAATCCAACTCGTCACTTGTCAAATGCGCCAGTATGTCCTCATGCACGCCCATAGCTCTTGCATGCTGGCCTAGACTTGTGTACATCTGCGCTCTCAACCCCTCCATCTCAAGCGTTGTTTTGTCTAGTGGTCCCCATACTCTTCGCAGGTTGTAGCAGATATCTTCTAGGAGGGCAAGGGCGGAGGCGCGCTCGCCCATGGCAAAGCGGCATTCGACAAGACGACGGCCGATGGCAACGACGGTGGTGGCAGGCCAAGAGGAGTGGGATTGAGAGTGTCGGGACGACCAGAGGTCGTGGAGGATCCACTGTAGGAGAGAAGTTAGTACATGTTCGTCAAACTGCGGCGCGTTGGAAGTTGGACGGGGCACAGGCAGACTGCGGCGGGGATGGGGACTTACCTCAAGATCAGCGTAGTTCTTGGTTTGGCCGAGAATGCCGACGAGGATGTTGAGATCCTTCAGTGGCAGCGAGACGAGAGATAGACGGATTGCTTTGGCTGCGGACAGAACTTCTTGCAGAAGAGAACCAGAGAGTGCCGTCATCTTCTGCTCGATCTTCTCGTCACCTGCCTTGCGCGTTCCGCGACCGGCCAGCCGCAGGCAGATCTGGAAGGCGATCTCGACCTTGCTCTGGCTGCGGAAGCCATCAAAGTGGTGCATATATCGGTCGGAGATGTAGGCCAGACTGTATCCACGTTGGAACTGGTTCTCGTTGAATGCACGGCTAATCGCTTCCAGCGTGATGCGGAGGACATTGAGATCATGGGCGTCTTTGTCGAATTCTGAGAGCACGATGTCAAAGAACTGGCGGCTTGCTTGTCTGTCGATGTCAGCATTTTGGCCGACAATCTCGGCCAGGAAGATGTCGAAGAGCTCCGTTTCGATGCGGGTGTAGTCGCTTCGGCCCTTGTTCTTGAGGAAGAGTCGGAGACGATTGCCAGTTGTGATGAGAACGTCGAAGGACGCCTTGGCCTTCTTCTGCTTGATGAAGGTGCTGACAAGTAGCTGCTCGGTCATCAACTCAGACATGATTACTGAGAACTGGCCGCCAGTGATGGTCTCTTCAAATCCAACAATGAAAGTGAATGCCTTTCGAGACAGAACCTTGCCCTTCAGGGAAACGATGGTACTTTCACCGGTAATGGCATGTTGGCGGAGCTGGAAGAGGAATTCGGAAGCAGTTGGCTCAGTGAGGTTGTGCTCCTTGTAGATTTTGGCGATGGTCTTGCTGGCTTCGTACATTTTCTGGGTATCTGATTCTTGGAGGACGAGCTCAGTCGTGACCGTCTCAATGCGTCGTACAGCGGCCTTATTGTCTTCAGCTGTGTTGCGGATTTTGAAGCACTTGATCAGAAGACCAAGCCAGAACAAAGTATCTGCATGAGAAATGCTCTTCTGACCTCGAACGCCTTCGAACTCTTCAGTGTAGAGACCTTGAGCTCGCTCGTTGGTGACGTTAAGTTCGCTGTAGAGGCGCGCAAGAGATCGCCGTGCTGTTGCGACAACACTGAACATAGAGGCAGACGTTGCCGTCTTCGAGGTCAGGATTGACTCATACATCGACACAGCGTCAGATCTGAACTTCTCGTCCTTTTCATTGAGCTGTGCCAGTTTCAAAGTGGCGCTCATTGTCCGCTCAGACTCCTGACCATAGAATTTGATACATGTTGACCGATATTCAGCAGCCAGCTTGCGTCGGAACTCGTAATCAACAGTGGTCTTGCTTTCAAGGATGTACAAGTATCGATCGAAGACCTTTTCCACAAATTCGACACCCAAGTTGTACTCTTGACCCTTCTGAATGAAAGTCTGCCATAGAGTGTGGTACACTTTGCGGGCAGATTCCCAATTTTGTTCTCGCTCGTAAATGTTGCAGATGGCCAAACCAGCTTTAACGCCCTCTTTGGTGGTGGTTTCGGTTTTGGTGTCTTTGATGCTAGTCCAGAGCGTCTCGTATGATTGAAGAGCTTGCTTACGCCGGTTCTGCTTGAGCTCGTACTCAGCCTTCTCATACAAGATGCTGATGGTTTGTTGGTGAGTTGCTCCATAAACTGACAAGAGACTCTCGTAGGTGGATTGATAAATGCTCAACGCATCACTATGACGGTAGACTGACTGGTAATGGCTGATGATCTCACGACTGAAAGAGACGAACTGTTCTGTATGCTGCTTCACTTCACTTCGGTAAGCGGCATAGAGGCCGTACATAACAGTAGATGCTTCTTCCACGTAGCTGAGACGCATGTAGCTTGTTGCCAGTTGTTTGGCGATCTGAATAGACTCGCTAGAGAATGTTGAGGTCATCTTGGTATCTTTTTGTCCGGTAAGGACAGAGGCCCATTGTCTCTGCAGAATGTCTCGAGAAACTTCGATGATCTCTTCGTGTTTCTCTTGTTGGCTGTAGATCGAGAGCAGTTGCTTGGTGGTGTTGATGGTCGTTTGGTCAACAGTCTGTGAAGTGAGCGAGCTGGTTTCCAAAATCTCTCGATACACCTCCTCCTGCTCTTCAAATGAGCTAGTGTTCGAGGATGTGACAGTGTTTGAGGAGGTGGCGGTGGAGGAAGTGGAGGTGGACGTGCTGGCGCTGTTGCTGGTGCTGGTGATGGCAGTCTCTGTAAGTGACTGGGCAACACTTTGAGCCTCCTTTGAGGTCTGCCGACCAGTGCTCTTGTAATATTTCCAGAGGTAGCTGTAGATGCTACGAGCAGTGGATGTGGAGGACGTGGTCTGCAAGCTCTTCAACTGGCTGGCAATTTTCTGAATCCATGTGATCTTGGTCTCGCCATAGCTCGTGCTCTTCTCAAGCTCAGAATAGAGTCCGTTGAGAATGCTCGTGGCTTCCTCAGTTCGTTTGTGGCGTTGCAAGAATTGAACGTACTCCATTGTCACGTCAACTTGCTGCTCAGCAACCTTGATGTCCTTGGTTGTTCGGCTCTTCTCACTGATCTCGCGCCAGTAGTTAACCATGACCTCTTCAGCCTTTTCCACGTTGTTCTCAGCTTCATATTGCTGGACGACGTCCTTGGTGGAAGTGACACGTCTGCTATCAGAAACTTCAAGTGATTTCTCAGCGGAGGTCTGCTGCTTCTGAGAGATCTTGGTCAGCTGCTCCTTGGTAGCGACGGTTGTCAACTTCTTGTAGACCTCTTCAGTTTCACTGTGATGGTAGCCATACTTCGAGACCAGGACTTCATAGACTTCAATGTACAGGGTGGCCGCTTTGGTGTTCTCCTTGATCGATACATAGTATTCAGCAAGACGTCGCAGGTAAGTGATCGTTGTAGCATGAGAAACACCATATTGCTTTCGCTGGGTCTCAGCAATGTACGTCAAAGTCTCCTCGACCTCAGTCGACTTAGTGAACGTTCTGACTGAATCAACATATCGCTGAGCAACAATCAAGGTGATCTCGCTGCTGTCAGTCAAGAGCTTGCGACTCATTTTGAAGGCTTCGTAGTAGTATGAATTGAAGTCTTGATTCAGCAGCCGTTGTCTGGTCATAGCCAAGTTGATAGTGGTTTGAAGCACGGAATGAACCTCGTCACCGAATACCATTCGCCTAAGCTTGACGCAAAGCAGAAGCAGATCGCACGACTCATGAAGATCGTATTGTGCTCGGAGACATGCTCCTTCGATTCGAGCATGACTGACCGAATCTGGCAAGACGTTTCTGAAGGTTCCAGTCAGTTTGTGCTCCTTCGGATACTGGTGCATCGGAGAGTTGCGGAAATGAGTTGGCCAGTAGCGGCAACTATATTGCAAGAATGAATGCTCGCTGAAGACTTCGATTAGCTGCTCGTAGGTCAAGAAGTCCACAGCAATCGGGTAGGTTCGGTCGAGCACCAGTTTGATGTAAGCAAGCGATCGTAGGCACAAGTCATAAGAAGCTTCCGCAATATGGAACGGGAAGGCATTCTTCGACGAGTTGGAAAAGTCCTTGACACCTGCTGCCAAGTCTAGCAGGTGCTGTCGGATGGCAAGTGATCGGAATCTGAGGATACCATCGCTAATGCTGACAAGCCCACCACATGCACGTCCAACATCCTTTTCAACATCGTTGAACCGCTCTGAGATCTGTAGAGAGGAGCAGTCAATCTGAAGGAGATTCTTAACTTCGTCAAGAAGCAATGGTCGCTGAGCGGCCATCATCCAGGCAAGAATTGCTCTTGTGTCTTTGTCGGTAAGATCAATCGTAGCAACCAAACGATTGATGAGCTCTTTGAGGTTCTTAGGGAGGCTGTCCAAGACCTTCGAAATATTGGTCAAGGTCTGTTCTTGGGCAATAACTTCGATTGCAACATCGGCCCAGGCGAAGGAGCCATTGCTTGAGCTGGCAACACGCTCGGCAAAACCGTGAAGCTGACTTGCTGGAAGAGCTCGCAGTGTTGGGTAGGAAGACAGTCTCTCAAGAGCAAATTGCTCAATGTCGCGCACCACGTCGTCATTTTCGATCGTGAAGAACTTGGTGTTCTTAGGAGGGGCTCGGAGGAGCGGGCGTGTGACGGCAATGACTTTCAAATTAGCGTGCTTGGCGCTCAAATCGGCAAGACGGTGGAGGAGTGCATATTGCTCGTCTTCACCTAGAATTTCCACGCCATCAATGATGATCATGGTCTGGCTCATCTTCGAAAGCGCACTGTCAAGAGCAACCCATAAAAGGTTGGCCAACTCATGAGGCCTCTTGCCTTCGGTGTCGGCATGGACGACAGCACAGAGACCTTTGTAAAAAGCTTGATCGCCAATCAGTCGATCGAATGCTTGTAGGACCAACCCCTTGACCACCGACAGTGGTGTCACCTGCTCCTTGAGTGCTGGATCAAGATCGTATGAGATCACCTCATGACCAATACGACCACGAGACGACCCAATACGTTCTCCAATCCAGCCGGCAAGAACACTCTTTCCAGAGTACTCCTTACCACTGATGACCATGAGACCATTCTTACCACGTGCAAAATCAGAGACGCGCTTGTTAGCCCACTCGCACGTGAACTCGGCACGAACATGACGGGAAGAGACGCGACCAGACATTAGTGCTTGAACTACGGAATCTTGTGGTGCCAAGAAACGGCGGACAACAGCAGTTGCATGGTACTGAGAATCTGTTCTGATGGACTCAACACTGATGGACCACATCTGATTGGACCCACGGTCGCGAGCATCGTAGAAGTGCTCAATCTGTCGACCAAACATCTTCTCAAACTCCCCACTCTTCATCTTGACGACAGAGCTTGAAGCTCGCTTGTAGTAATGCAGCGTTGACTTCGTGGTGACTTGGAGAAGGGCTGCATAGGCTTGAGCACAGGAAGCCTGAGCATTGGTACCTTCTTCGAGGAGCTGGGCGTGGGCAGTGAATGTGTCGAGGGCGAGGCCCAGCTTGAAGTAAACGCCGAATAGCTTTTCGAGGAGGTGCAGATGACCTTCTCCCAACTGTTTCTAACATCAGCGATAGCTCATGAAAAGCTCAGAATGCACGTACGTGGAGGAGAAGGAGCGAACTACCCCAGATCTGCTGTGTAGCTTCCTGGGAGCTTGCGACTGCCTCAGAGGCATTCTGCGCAAATGCTGCAACATGCAGCACAAACAACTCCGCCCATCGTAATACCTTGTCATAACGACTACCGGAGTGTGGCATACATCGCAATCTTTCGGCGGCAATGTAATCTAGCACAATATCGACATCAGTTGTACTAAGAATAGTCTTGGCGGAAGATGAATCGAGGTCGCGCCGGCACGACGAGGTGACCTTTTCAATGGACTCGCGCAGAACATTAACTTTCCGCACGGTCATGCTTCTGCTGCTAGTGATGCTGATGGCCATCTTTGAAGTCGTCTCTATTGCTTCAAATACTGTAGGTAGGCGGGCGAGACGATGGTCGTCGATTTCGTGGTAGTGAAACAGTATAGGTATTAGAGTAAATGATGATGCTGTACAATGTGTAAAGTGTCTTCCTAGAAAATGAAGAGACCTTGATAATCTCAGAGGAGCTTCAAGTTTCGTGGGAAGCTCAGCAGAAATGTCGCCTTTTGTTCAGCTCATGCACCGAGGTAGCTCTTGTGGATATCTTTCATCACACCTTCAGCACAGGAAGCGGAATCTCCTGTGAGTTGACATCAAACTGGAGCTGTATGCTTTGAGTTTGGACATGACTGCTGCGATACTGTCGATCCACGATCACTGGCTCACAATGCCAGGTGGATATTATGAGCAGCTACAAGCTACCGGAGCTTCGTATTCAGCTATGCCCTGCCGAGCACCAATGCGGCTGAGCAGGATTTGATAGACCCAAGCACATGCTCTGCATTGAGACCACATGCACAGAACTCTGGTCCAACGACCGAGGGGATTGTGCTCGACAGCAAAAGCGCCAGTGACATAAAGTACTCCACAAATACGTGAGGCTCAGGTAAATTTGAACAGCCTTTGAGGAGTGCTGGTACAAACATGACCTTCATTTCAACGGTTTCCACCGAGGACAATTGATCATTTGCTAGCATCGAGGTCCACTCATATACACCGAGCGCTGAATTGCGTACTTCCATTCGGGAATCACGTGAGTTTTGTGTCTAAAAGATACCTCAGCTCGTATTATATGGTTGAACAGTGGTTGACGAATCCTTTGTCCATCTTGTCCACCTTGTCCGACGATCCTTGCAGGAAGCCCAAAGTAGATGTTCTTCTTGTCGATTTTTTCCTAAGTGAGATTTACCGCGAGCGCGGACAAAGGCAGGAATGGAGGTAGAGGGGCATATGCATACCAAAGTAAGAAAGGCATGGTGGGTATGCTGTATTGAGGAGACATCTCAAAGGTTCTGCACATCTTTACGTGAAAGTGGGTCCCAAGTCCGTATCTCGTCGTCATCCTGGGTAAATTCAGCTTTTGTCCCTCGCTTTGAGGGGCATAAGCGAGGAGGAGCTGCAGAATCCAGCAATCCGTAAGAGTCTCGATTCTTGCATATTATTTGAGGTGGTCTGACAGTACTTTCGAAAGCAGGGTGGCAAACCTTGAAGTTCACAGAACGGTTTAGTGCCAAGCACGGATGACTTACGCGATCTTCGCGAAAGCCATTTCGGGTGGACGCGCGACGCCAACACACTCCATACGCTAAGTGTCGTTAGGCTTCTGCCGGCTAGCAAATCGGAGTTTGTCTACCCAGTGTTGAAGTGGAAGTTCGCTTCGAGTTGACCAGAATTGCTCGAGTCGTTGTTGATCAGAGGTAACTGGTCTCCACTCGGAAGGAACCACTTCGTCCCATTCATTATGCAATGCACTTGGACTGTTCTGTTTGTCTGAATTCGATGCCTCGCATAAGTTTCGATGAGGAGATCGTCAACTTTAGGAAATATCGGAAGCGCTCATCTTGGAGCTTGTACGTACAGAAGCCCACCTGCGCCAGTCCAGCAGTCGTAGTGCCGCCTACTCGGCACAGCATTCACCGGACATTTTGAATAACAACTAGAATACTAAGCGCCTTCAGAACCAACAGAAGAAGTAACAGTAGCATTTCGAAAGCGGTCAATCTTGTTGAGGAAGTTGCTAGGCGGAGCTTATCAAAGATGATGCAAGATCTTAGCGGTCGGGTAAGGACAAGGTTTTATGACTTGAGCCCAGAAAAATAAAAATATTTGGAGACACTTTGACTGTTGGTAGCGCCCGCTTTTCCTTTGAGCAAACTACCTCCAGTTCATTTTGGATAAGGAGTACTTCATGATCATTCGTATGCGTTCACAAGCTCACAAGTATGCCTCGGAAGTTGATTAATGCCGAGCCAATAATGTATTTACTACTGTTGCCTTCGGAAGGTGGCTATGAACAACTCAATTGTTGGCTTTGCATGTTGCGCATTTTACGTCAAGCTTTGCGTCTGTATCCACCAAACAGCATCTACAAGATTCCGATAGCTATGTCACCCTTGATCCTTGCTGTGATCTGGATGTCGATCTCAAGAGCTATTTTGATGTGGACTTTCAAGCTCCCCGCAACATCCTCAGCAGCTTTCTTGTCCAGTTCCAAAGCTGGCTTGTCTCCTAGGAGACCTTTGGTCAGAGAGCCAACTTTATCCTCTGGCTTGCTTTTGTCATCCGTTTTGGAAGGTGTGTTGGCATTTGGACTATTTCGTCAATCATTAGCTGAGTCTGACCGCGATCTCGGTCTACATACGCAGACATAGCTAGGCCCTGGCTGAGGTGTTCAATGAAGGGTTGAAGCGAGAAGGCTTGTAAGCGTCTAGTCCATAGTTTAGTTTTAGGTAGAAAATTGGGGAATGCTTTACATGGTAGACCTACCGAGCGATCGCGAGACGAGGGTCTGGAAATGAAGGGGAAAGTAGGGTGCTTGAAAGAGGTCGCAGAGCTTCAGGAACTTCACATACTTATGGCACAATGTTGGATGCCAATCATTTGGCTACTGTGATGATGTTCGACAATCGTAGATAATGGCGGGCAAATGAGCTCCAAAAGCTTGAAAACAGGGTCCATGCGGTGATCCAGTGCGAGCTGGCGGAGCTCGTGCATTGCTTCGGAAATCCTGTCAAGAAAATGGTAGACCGATGACGTCTCTTGCATTAGCACATGCAATACCGACACAGAGCTTCACAGCTTCGGTACATCACAATTCTCAACAGAAATTTAACCATTGGCTGGGTCCAACTCGTTGCATACTGGTTGAGGCATCAGCTACAAACGCAGGAACGTACTGATATTGTGGCTAGAACAGAAATCAATTTGCTCAAGAAAACGAGCGGCCATGGTGTTAGGTATCCTCAGTCTGGCGGCAACAGTGCCACTGTTAGCAACGTCAACAGTACAGCTGCAGAACACAGCACAAGAGACGAGAGATGGCAACGGGTCAACCATAAGCTCAACCAAAACAAATAAATGCCATATCAAGGTCGTGCCATCAGCACGCATGAGCACAGATGTCAAATCCACAGTTAAGGACCGGCGACTAATCCTCAAAGACGGTCTGGTCAAACTCAGCGCTCAGAACGATGAGAAGCCTCCCCATCACAAGGTGACAGCCTACTTCTTGCCCTTTCCCAATACTACATATGATGGTCTGGTCACCACAATCGACGATATGAACATGCTCAACTGGGTATATATCTCGAAGGACACATACCAAGTCACGTATGGTACTCGTGCTGTGGCAGAGCAGCATTTGACTGGCCCAATGGGCCTAACATTGATGGCTGATGGCGATTCGAGGATAATTATGGAGGGGTGGGATGGATTCATGGCAGTTGAAGACGGGGACGGAGAGTGGTCGCTCTACTTCGATAAAGATTCCGATGGCCTGGCTGACAAGATCGACCAGTCTCGGTCGAAACGGATTGCACAAATCGAACTTCATCGAGAAATGCTGGAGTAACCATCGGTTGCAGGTCTACTTCTCAACGATCCCTCAAAGCCAACAGCCAGAAGACAGACTGCTCAAATGCTTCATGACCTTTCAAATCCATGTCGCCAGTCCCACCATCAACATCAATTGACTTACTGAGGGGAGAAGAGCTGATTGCCAGCTAAACTGAATCAACTGCGCTACACTAAGCTAACGCGATGAAAGCACTGCTTATGACGCAAGCCTTGTACCGTTGTCGCGTCCATTATCAATGTTTCAGTTCATGCTAGTACAAATTTCGAAAGCGATTTAATCGACGAAGTTCGAATTCTCGAAGGTGGGCTATTCTCGGAGCTAGAGGGCGTAGTTAACGAGGATTACGGTCTAGTTTGGAGGTTGCCACATTCGCGATCGGCCATGACTATATACAGGAACAAGCAGTCAGATGTTTTGTTCGTTCAACAATCTGTAACGTAGTCGAAATAAAGCTAACAACGAGGCTTGAAGGCGCTGAAGCTGTCAACTTTTTGAAAGCTTCCACAACGCGCTACGACGCGCTAGGGCGCCATTTGACGCGTCGCGCAAGGATAGTTCCGAACATTGGTGCTTCTTTAAATTCAAACCGCTCTCCTCGAATCTAGTGTTGTTCATGAATTAAAACCTTTGGTGCTTAAGCAGTGTAAACCTTTGATAGACATGCTGCAATAAACGTGAACCAGGTCTGTGTCATGGATTTCTACAGTGCTTTTCGAAATGGCAGAATGTCCAGCGCAAGAACTGAGACTAAAATAATGAGCCAGCATCTTTTGTCTAACACCGTCCCACATCAATACCTTAATGCTCCAGACACCTTGCTTAACATCTGCCCAGCTATTCAAACTTTTTGCGACAGATTCATTCCTCTTCTGTTTCCGTAGGAACTTCATCATCCTCAAGCCGCCGACTCCCTTCGATGGGGAATCGCGCAAATAACAAAACACAAAACCCAACCAGTGCCACAGCCGCGTTGCAAATAAACACAAATTGCGTCTTCCCTATGCTTGCGAACGCCGCAAATATCATCCCGAAGATGAAAGTCGTTGACAGCCTTGCCATGTTCTCGACCAGACTCACACCGGCCATTGCGTCAGTCCGTTCGGAACTGCTCGCGGAGCTACCTACCATCAGCAAGATTGTCCCTTTTGCTGCTGAACCAGTTCCAGCAGCGAACGGAAGCACAGCGGCGACAAGATACATCTGCCAGCCTTTTCGGACGAACGTGCAAAGGAGAGTTAGAAGACCGTCAGCGATCAAAGAGAATTTGGTGTAATGGAGGTCGAAGATGAATGTCTGTTCCTTCTTCAGTGTTTTGTCGACATCGTCGTCATTGTTGTCCGGTAAGAGTCGTGAACCTTCATCAGCCGTACTACCACCGCCTAGCAGTCGTTCAGATTCCGACTCTACTGCACTTGTGCGCTTCGCTTCTTCCCTTCTTGAAATCCACTTTCTACCTGCACCAATCAGCCTCGGAAATGCAGCTGTCAGGAACAGTCCTCTCAACGAGGAGTACATGAAGATCAGCCAGCCGTTCTCTTTCGTGCCAAATGCAAACATGTCCGTGGAGTACATCTGGAGGAAGGTAGGTATATACCCAGTCGCTAGAATACCGAGGAAAACGCCCCAAGCAAGCAGAAACGATCCATACTCTGTTCGAACTTTGCCATCTAGACCTATCCACTTTGATGGGGCAAATACAGCCAACGGACCCAAGTACCGTTTGAGCCCTTTCTTTCTGCGCCTGGCTTCACTTCCCTGCCCCACTTTCTTCACCGATGGCTCTGCAGGAGCGATGTAGGGCAGCACCAGGAAGACATAAATGCAACAGCTCAGAAACAAGATGAAGGTGAGTCGGAAAGGTGCCTTGATTCCGAATACATCACCAACAATACCGCCAAGCAGGAAACCAAGTGCACTGCCAAACATCATGGCGCCGGTCAACATTCCAAGCGCTGCTGTCCTGCCTTCATATTCGACAACTTCAGTAATAAAAGTGTTCAAGACGAGTAAATACCCACTCGGACCACCAATGACGCTGACAATCTGCGAACACTGGACCACTATTATCCCCACGCTTCCACCAAGCTCGACGCCAATGTTCTGAACGAGTAAGCGAAGTGCGGGAAAGAATACTTGAATGATCAGTGTAAGTCTGACGCCAAGACGTTTGATGAGACTGCCAGTCCAGAAAAGATTCAAAAGGCCAAACGCCGTGGTACTAGCGCCAAGAAGAGATATTGATAGTGCTGTGGAGGATTCAATCTCGCGGATTGAACATCTGTCGTTGTCCGGATTCAGTGTCGAGGCCAAATATGGTATGGACGGCGGAGAGAGTAAGGAAAAGAGGAAGGTTGCAACAGGTGAGGATTCGGCAAATAGCACTTGAGAAGGGTGGGCTTTATAGTATGCATCGCAAGTCATAAGCCGGAAGACATAAAGTAAACTGTGAAAAAGCATGTCAGCATCAGGTCTACTGCCGGACACCGCCCAATCTGCATCCAATCCAAAACATAGGAAGCTCAAGACATACGGCACCTGAGTAACACCAAAACTCAAACTCGTAATAAATGCGCACACGTATACAGAATACCGAACCGAGTAAGGCCATTTCGTAGCGGGATCCTCTTCGTCTTGGTCCCTAGCCTTCACCTCTGGCGGAATCTGTACAGCAACATTTTCAACGCCTATTGTTTCTTGCGATCTCGTCCGACTTAACAGTAAAGACGTCGTCTCATCCAGCAGCTCGTCGCGCGATTTGGAAGAAAACCGCCGCTCGCGTGCGCCGTCGTGTGAGCTATTCATCGCTAATGGAAAAAATGATGCGGGGACGGTGAAGCAAGAATTAGAACTCAACAACGATACTCATGCTGATGCCGACGTATGCAAAAAAGCACGGCTAGTGTAGATGCTGCTGCAACAACAAATGCGATTGCTATACGTAAGTGTTTGGTAGGGACAGAAGAAAATATTCAAATCATGTTGTAACCCAGCGTTTCAACAGCTAATCGCGTGCCGTCCTCGGTTAAATGCCGTCTTCGGAGGTGGCGGCGTCTTTCTCCGAAGACTTTTCTTAATCGATAAGCTTATCTGCTCGTGATGCTTGCCAAGGCTTGCTCGTCTGTCGGTGTTGAAGGTACAAGGGGCTCAAAACTAAGAAGCAAAGGCTGACAAGCATTCGGCATGATCGCACTAGCAAGGAACCCCGGGCATTGAACGTTCGAAATATTTGTGAGTGGATTAATAGAACTGGATACAATTCATGGTGCATGAGCTAGGATAGCAAATAAAAAGTGACAATATTCCAATGCATGACCAAAACCGTACAAAACGTGTTACTGCTTCAATACTTGTGCCTGTTCACCCGCTCTCAGTGAAAGCCATTTGTAGCAGTTCCATTGACCTGCTCCTCAAAGAAGAATCGATCAAGGAGATCGTTGCTAAACCTCTCCTTTGCCTCACTTACAGTCCAACCCTGCTTTGCCGCGATCTGTTCGTAGATGTTCCGGAATTCCACGATGGCCTCGTGATAAGATGTCTTCAGATACTCGATCATAGGCTTCCCACGGACACTCATTTTAAACCATTCTTTTGCCCAATGCGGTCGTGTATTGAGGTAATTACCATCATTGTCCTTAAGCTCCATCCACTGATCGAGAACATCTTGAGCAAAGGCATTCCACAATGGTCCCTTCATATTCTCTAAGGTCAGCACCTCAATCGAGCACGTGCCTAGTTTATGCCCTCGGTAGGGGGCCATCACAATTTTTGAAGGGCCGGTGATGCGCATTTCGAGCGGCATTCTCTGAGGACAATGTTCTTTATGTCGGTACGCAGCCAAAATGGCATCCCACCATGCCTTCTGGACAAGTGCCCAGTTGATTTCGTCTTCGAATTTGGCGTCCTGCAAAAGTCCTCTCTTGGGTTGAAGAGGTATCTCCATCTCCATGTCTCTTACTCTGACATTTTGAATAGCTCGGCGGAAATGTAGACCATTTGGCAGCTGCGTTTTGATTGCTTTTTTTGGGTCGGTAACTTCTGGTAAAGCATAAAGACCCATCTTCGAAATCAAAGTGGTCTGTGCCCAGGGGAAAGTATCTTGTAAACTAAGCATTGCCTGAGCGGATTGAATGATCTGGATCAGGACTGTTTCGGCAAATTGCAACCACACGCCAGTGTCTGACGGATATTCTTTCGCCCCTCTAGCGTCCTTAGATGTGTTCCAACAGTTCACCCAGACTTTGCTTGTGTATGGGAACCAGAACCATTCAGCATAGAAATCATCTCTCGCATGGGCTTCGAAATCTGACTGGGCCTTGGCGCGTTCCTCGGCTGTCATCTTGGTGAAAAGTGGCGGTGGGATGTCTTCATCCTTGAGTCCAGGAGGTGGTGGAATAGCTTGCATGACTGGCAGCTTCTGTGGAATCATAACAGCATATGACATAGGGTCAAGCTCCAAGGTAAGATGGGTGACAATGCCTAGCAGTCCAAAGCAGCCGGCTGCTACTGTCATCATTTCTGGGTCCTTATCTTTGCTCAGGCTTTGCATGTCACCATTGGCATCAACGTATTCGATTGCATAAACGAGATCACTAAGGGTGGGATGTTTTCTGCCAGCACCGTGACAAATAGGAGCATTCGAGCCGCCGAGGGTAATTTCCACCATGATAACATTGAGCGGAAGCGTTGAGGCATGGTTAACGTCTTGTGCATTGCACCATCGCCGAAACTGCTGATTTGTTACAGCTGTGCCAACCCGAACAAGCCGCTTCTTATTCGGCTCCGGCTTTTGAAAATAATCGATGCTGTTCAACTCTGTTTGCGGCAGAAAAAATTGAGAACCAGGAAGAGATTCAATATTAGGAAGCATTGAAGCTCGTGTCAGACCAAGAGTTGAGATCGTTATCTGATTATCCTTGCCAAAAAGTGGGGACCATGAGTGTCTATAGCCAGCAGCACGCACATTCATATTGTGCTGATTGGCATATTTGACGATTTGCTGGATTCCGTATGAAGTTCGTGCCACGCATGTGAGGCGCGGTGTATTCTGGACGGTCCGGCCCCAGTTTTGAAACTTCTTGTTTGTGTAGATGAGCACCTTGTTCTTCTGCTTCGGCTCCTCGTAGATGGTTATGTCCTCAGTCATGGTTGTAGCACCGCCAATGCTCAGAGCATGAACTTCTGGTATTTCGCTGTCATCAACCACATCTGGTATGCCATCGCCATCAAGATCGATCACAGGTAGTTCCTCTCGAGCTCCAAGGGACAATCCCATATGAAAGTCCCTGCTTACATCTTCGGCTGACTTTTCGTGCTCAACAAAATCTCGAATACGATTTACTTCATCTGGAAGGTATTTGGCAAGAGTGTCGCTGTATGTTGCGTCTGTTCTCGATTGCCAGAAGACCTGTAGCAAGCCTCGAACGGACTCTTCGCGAGACACATCGACATTTGGGTCTACAACCCGGTCAAGAAGATCCGCCAGACCAGGAAAAACGTTCTGATTGAGGTCAATATCACTTCTAACCTTCTCAATGACTTGTTTGAGCCTGTCACTTGAATGATCGAAGATAGACATGTTTGATGGAGAGACTGTGAAAAATGTTTTGTAAAGGAAGAGGGGAGAGTGAAGATATGTTCTTGAGGCTTCAGAACTTGAAGTTAAGTGAAGTCATAAATAGATGAAGGTTGTTGCAGGTAGTATCGTGATATCAGTTCGTAAGCGATAGTTGTTCGAAATGACCACCTGTTCCTCTAGGATGAAATTAATGTTAGCCTGTCTAGTAATGTATACGATTGTGCCAATTCTGCCTTTCCATACAAGCCAGACACATCCCTACAACGCCTTCCTAGCCATGAAGTTCGCCTTACATTGTCCTTTGTTCGCTCATCTCTTAGAAAATAAGACACCGGTTGCTCGACCAATAGAATACAATGTTCACCCAAGGGTTCTGTCAGACAGAAATAGCCCTGCTTGTAAGCAAAGCAACACGGTAGAATCTGGACCACTAGCTGATGCAGGGGTTGGTTTCTATTATGGTTCATCGTGTTCGATGTCCCGTGATAGAAGACCTGGGTGGCTGCCGAGATTACGAATACGGAATATGGAATTTGCGCCAGGAGCAGTTTTACACTGTACGCTCATGCTGATATTGCTGATATTGCTGATATTTGCCATGATGAACACTGAAATTGAAAACATCTTAGAGAAAATATTATTATCCTCTCACATGAAAACGAAGTCTGCAAGGTAGGACAGCGGTATTGTTCTCATCGAAGCTGCTAACGGCTGACAGCCGCCAAGACCGCTTGTTGGTGTTTCCGCGAATTAACCTTTATCAACACCTCAGCTGATTATGAGGCTGCCTAGATCACCTGCAAGTAATGAAAGCTTTGCGATCCTTGCCCATCAAATTCGCAGCAACCGGTTGGGCGATCGATCCATCAACCTGCATTTATCGATGACCTTGAACCGGTCTGAAGTCAGTTCATCTAGCTGTCTGACAATTTCGGAGCGTTGGTGCTAATCCGTAGCCCAACACGAGTAGTTTGTGAGAACCTCGATTCCATGAGTGAATTTTCCAGCACGTAATTCAGGCGTGACTGTCCCCCCTTCCCCGCTTTCCTTCCGTCAGTAGTGATGACAAGCATATATCTCTCACAATAAGTGTGAACCAACAAAACTTGCCCCAAACTATGTCACGCAGTATCAAAATATACAAAGTGCTTCCAACCACCCTTCTCACACGTGCTTACACTACATTTGAGGAACCACATTGACAAGTATCTAGGGTGAGCCGCGACTCTCTCATTGGCACTAATCTAGTCAAATCCATTTCGTGCCCACAACAGTCTAGAGGACTACTCATTCCGGAACTTCTCAGAGTCTCTAATTAATTGACGCTGAATACATAGAATAGCTTTGGGCGACCTGTATTGTTTAAGTGTCAAGGCTCTCCACGTTATTCTGAACGCAAGGACCACTTCATGGTAGAGTGTGGATACGTGGTAAGCAGTCGTGATACTTAATTGGGTTCAAATATGGAATAGTAGACATAGCATTCGTTCTCAAATCTGGACCAGTTAAAATTCGAAGTGGTAGCTTTTGATAATTCTACGCGACGGTTTTTGACGACACGGCAAGTGTTAACACAAGCGTACTGCTAAACGTGTCCATTGGCTTAATTCAAAGGATTTTTGAACTTCAGGAACCTGCTTCTTTCCTTTTCACTGCCAATTCGACCTCCGTTGAATCAGGATACTGTTCCGGCTGCTTTGAAAAGACTCCGATTACATTGTCATCCCGTTAGCCAACCCATTGACCAAAACAGGAGTTAAGATAGTGACATACCATCGCATCTTTTGGCCTGGTATAACAGGTGGTGGCTACCCAAAATCTCGCTTGACAGTATATCCTGTGAAGGTTGAACATTCTATACAGGTCAGATCGTTACCGATATTCGATGATTACGGCGGCTAGGCCATTTAGCCAAAGAACAAGTGTGCTTCTGACCGGGCTGCTGTTGTTGCTGAGCGTCTGAACACAGAATTTGGTATCTGATTGCGCAACTACTGCATTTCGAAATAACGGTACATGCTATTTCTAGTTGTGTTGGAATTTCAAGAGCCTGCATTGTTGCATGGAAAGATTAGTAACAACACAGGGACAGACAGAGACGAGAATATGGTTCTCAACTTCACCTGGACCCACTTTGGCCGTCAGCGGCCAAAGTGGGTCCAGATATGGCCGAACTACAATGCCTTATCCAATCATTTGGAGAAACAGTACTTGTACAAGACAAAACAGCAAAAAGCTGCGCTGGTAAACCCGTTGGTATTACTAACCACAATAGGCAAGGCCAAAGCTATCCGAATAATGCATGTCTCACCCCCTAGCACAACAGCGTTGAACAGAAATATACACTTTAGAAGAACTCCAACTCGCCGGCAATATGAGCTGCAAATCACAACCAAGGCGATCAACAATCGGAGGCGCAGAATATGGGACTGGTTTAGCGCACGTGATTTGTAGGCTTCGTCATTGTGCTGGGCCATCAAATCAACAAGACAGGCTTTTTGGCCACAAGAAACTGTAGCACGTTGGGTATGTCATTGCAAGAGTACCAGCTTAGTGCTTAAACACACTTGGTAGAGCGTCATTCTCGTATCATAAAGCTAGGAAGCTTGCCTATGACTATGTCAGTCCAGCAGGCAACGCACCGACTTCATCACCACTAGACGAGAGATGGATGATGGGCCGTGGATAATCTTCCTCCGCAGCGGTAAAAAGCGGTTGTCGACGCAGTAGCAATGTCCACATAATCGTGCAGTTTTGTGGATAACCGAGCGCGCTAGTGGTTATGTATTGCAGGAGAAAGAAAAGGTTGGAGACGTGTGTAAATGCTGCAAACACACAAAAAGCCAAAACTAGATACAACAAAAAGAAATTGAAGCTCAAGTCGTCCCTAAGTCCTGCGCAGAAGACAAACGCTCTACGTCAGCAATCATCGCTAGAAAGGGTCTCGGCAACCCTAGCAAAGTCCAGATCCAGGTCCAGGTCCAGAGGTAGAAGCGAAGTCGGTGTAGAGAAGAGAGAAGAAAGAAACTCTAAGCTCAAGCTGATGCCAACAAGGTGGACTTACCAATTCTTGTGAACTTATTGTGATGGAATTTTTAATGGACAGGAATATATAGGTTGGTTACGAGCGACACGCTCGGGCGGCCGACGGTGGACTCTTGGGTAGCTGTTGACCAATGCATGATGTGACCGACATAGTTTAGCAAATTTTCATTGACAGATCTCGGTGCTGCACGCGCGAGGCGGGAGGAATGGACCAATGGGTTTGGACGCGTTCACCGTCGTCACGGTCGAAGGGAGCGCGACGAGTTCTGTCTTAGTAAGGTAGGCACACAATGGTTTGGCCACAAAAACCTATATTGCATTTTGCACGTCACCTCAGAGACCTTGAGGGACAAAAGCATAGTGACAAGAGTCACCCGATCAACTTCTCTGGGCTAGTGCAAGAGTATCGGATCTCGTCAATGCACGTGGATGCTTGTCCGAACCCATACATATTACTGCAGCTTCTGATGCAGGTACGTTCATGCTTGACAGGGAAGCATCTGTATTGTTTAACTTGGTCTTTTTGAAAGTGTGGCACTTTTGATGGATGCCAGCATGCTTTAATTTGATAGTACTGCTAATTCAGTTGAGAACAAGTTGAAGTCGGTCCCACGCAAAAAAGCAAAAGGGTATTCGATCTGCACACATACTTTTCTCCTTCGAGGAACACCGCCTACGGCAGGACCTGGACTTGCATTGTACCCTGTATGCGTCTGACCTGTGTGAACGCAGCATTCAACATGAGAACGACGAACGGCAGTTCAGTAAGAGCCAAGGTGTCCAAAGACTTGACACAATGCTGAAGACAATATTGATGCACCGGGTTATGTAGCTTTAGGAGCATTCTCGGGCCGCAAGGGTGGGTTCGTTGAAGCAATAGGAATCGAGTCTCGGTATCGGGGCTCTAGTCCGCAGAGCCATTTAGTCTGAAGCGTCGTATCTCTTTGCTGCGAATGCACTTGCACGTGTCGAACATTGACAACGGAAAACAATCGGTCTCACGATCGATCTTGTCGCTTGAACAGATCCTGTTCGTCAACTACTGTCGACCATGGTTGTATGCCTTTGCACAAGAATTTGTACTTGCCATGCAAGAGGCCACGGAAGCCATGGCCGTATTGTTATTACTGGAAATACTGAGACACTCGCCCCTTCTCCGACAATGTTACGCAAGTTGGCAATCCGATTGCGATTGAATGGTTCTTGCGCAGTTCGCCTGGCTTGCGTGAAGTCCACGAACCGTGGCTTGATAGATGCTCGGATAGCAAGATTAGAGGAGCTTACCAAACACCGGCGTGAGTAGAAAGGGCCGACCTTCTGCGCAGAGACTGGCAGGAACAAGATGCACGGGGTTTGCTACGAGTCATCCGTCTCTCGTAAGCACTTTGACTGTCAATGACCTGCGTCAGGACCATCCTCAGCGAGCACGAAAACAAATGTCTCACGAGGCAGAGTATTCGATCGAAGTCCATTGAGCAACTTTCTGAAAGTCCATAACATGGTTGCTGCCGTCAGGTCCGAAACGGTCTTGCACATCTTGCCAGTTCCTGTTTACCGCAGTTTCGGGTCGCCATCGAAATCTGTGTATCATCTTCGCATCCATATGGCCTTCAAGACAATCTGCGATGACCCCCCCAATGGCAGGTATATAAGAGAAGCCGTGACCGGAGCCTCCGACACCGAGTACGAGACTGGGATAATCAGGGTGTCTTGAGATTAGGAATGCTCTGTCAGGCGTGTCGGCACACCAGCAGATGCGAGCGAAAGAGAAAGGGCGTTGGGCAAGGTGAGGCATTGTTTCTTGCAGAAACAGTCGGACACGTTGTTCGGCTTCTAAGGGGATTTGATGATAAGCGAAAGGCGTGCTAACACTGTTAGGATTGCCGGGATTGGTCTCCCAATTGCAATATCCAGGATGCTCATCGCAAATTTTGAGCTCATGTTGGTCCTCGTCGGGCTCCATGAAGAAACCTCGCTCGACGTTGAAGAGAACAGGTAAGTTCTTGTACAGTGTGGTCTCTTCAGGTGTCATCTTGATATGACTGAGCGTCCATGCACCGGGCCTAAGCTGGTCCTTCATGTCAAAGATCCTAGCGGCGTTTGCGCCAGCACAAAGGATCGTCCTGTCGGCACGATGAGAAGGACCTTGGGCAGTAACTGCTCCTTTGACATCATCATCCTCATATATCAGGCTCAAAACATGTCCTCGTTCGCCAGTGACGAAGTTGGCACCTAGTCTCTTCGCTTCATCAATGACTCGTTCGAGGGCCTTTCTTGCCTGTACCCAGCCGCAACCATCTTTTTTGGCCCAACCTTGCCAGCCAGGGAAGTCTCCGGTTAAGATACCTTTAGGCATTGTTGCCTGAAAATCTTCTTTCGTCTTTAGCTGCATCCAGCCGTCGGCTTCAGAATAACCGTCTCCTTCGTTAAGAGCTTTTCGACCTTCTTCACTTGTTGCAGCAGTTACTGCGCCAGTCTCGTGGTATAGCCCTTGGAAAACGGGATCTTCTTTCCACCCACGAATCGCATCATGAGCCAGCTTGTCGGAAACGTAACGTTCAGCCGAGCCACGAGGAGCCGATGAGCTCAGCTCAAGAATCTTGTTCACATCATTGCCCGCAGAGATCGGCGATGGCGAAGGATATGGATCAAGGACTGTGATGTTCTGGTAGCCTCTTCGTGCAAGGTGAAGGGCTGTTGAGGCACCCCAAGTGCCTGCGCCAATGATCAAGATGCTAGACTGTGTTCCTAAAGGCTTCACTGACGGCGTACGATTTGTGTCGCCGTGTGTCAATTGCATTGTGAGGGTGATTGGGACTTCTGAAAGGTGGAATGAAAATATCATGGAAGAAATGTTTAACCAGGTGCAGTGAGGGGGTGGAGATCCTCGACCCCGGTATCTGCAGCTTGTTCCATAGCTGGAATTTTGTCCACAGAGCAACAATTAAATCTCATGAGACGAGGACGCAGTAGAGGATAAGAGAGCATTTTATGGCCAAGGCAGATGCGTTTAAGCTTCAGTCGAGCATGTCCTCGCACACAAACAGGTCGATGTTTGGAGATGAGTTTGAATTTAGGTCTTCAGGCATCAAAGCTAGGACGATTACAGACACTGAGCATGCCGCTTTGACGGCCAATCAACCAATTATTACTACTACAAGACCCAAGCATACTTTCTTTGTTTCATCAATACACTTCGAAATTGATCAAAGGCAGATCGAAAAGGAGAACTTTGAACAAAACTAAAGAAACACACGAAGTACTTCTCTAGAGGAGTGCATAAAGGGTCGGTTGTCTGCTGTTTGCAGTGGTCTTACCAAACTCCTGCCAAACGAAAAGCAAGGATCAAAAATGTACCAGGATTTACCTTATTGCCGATATCCCCGAAGATATTGACTGGTTGTGTGTCTTGTGTCCTCTTGTAGATTTTGAGGTGGAGTAGTCTGCCTAACTAGTAGGTATCACTAACCGGTGCTTGATCCTTCTCCTAATGAATCGGCGGAGGCGGCCGCACTATGACCCCGCTCAATTCTCAAGCTCCGTCACACCTAACCACACGCTGCACTAAAAGTGTTTGAAGTATATCTGATATACAGAATTTGAAGGTCGCTGTCCTGTTTCATTTTCTTTGGAGTATCAGCAACCATATGTAAATAACTATAGGGCTTCTAGAACCGACTTACAAACGTTGCAAAGGCAGCAACACGGATCGAATTACTTAGGTACACTGGTCAACGGCTACACCATGGCTAACCCTCCACAGACACTTAAGAGCAAAGTCGCCATAGTCACTGGCGCAACTCGAGGCATTGGGGCGGCCCTTGCTTTGGACCTTGCAAAGCGTGGTGCCAATGTTGTCATCACATATGTTTCTGATTCATCGGCATCCAAAGCTGAAGACCTGGTAGCCCAGATCTCAAGTCTTCCAAACGATGCCCAAGCGATTCATGTCCGTGCTGATGCTTCAGACGAGACCTCGCCTGCTGCCATTGTGGAGGCTGCTACCAAAGCTTTCGGCAACAACATTGATATCTTGATCAATAATGCAGCGTTTGAGAAGGATGTCCCTCTTTCAGAAATAACAAAGGCAGATTTCGACAAGACGTATCACGTCAACGTCCTGCACCCACTTCTGTTGAGCAAAGCTTGCCTACCACATCTCAATCATCCTGCTCGAATAATCAACATATCCTCTGTAGGCGCTCGAGCAGGTTTCGCGAGACTTTCATTATACGCGTCTAGTAAAGCAGCACTGGAGGGGATAACGCGTACTTTGGCTGCTGAGCTCGGCGAGTTTGGAACCACAGTCAATGCCGTCGCGCCAGGACCCATTGAATCTGATATGCTTGCACAGATACCGGACGAGATCAAGAATCCACAGAGAAATAGTACGCCAGTTCAGAAAAGGTTTGGAGAGCTACAAGAAGTAGCCAGCGTTGTGAGCTTCCTGGCTGATCCTTCGAGTAGCTGGGTTAGTGGGCAAGTGCTGAATGCTAGCGGCGGTTGGTCAATGTATTGAGCAGTCCTATGCAACAGTTGGCAGAAAGTAAAACAAAATTTAAACTGGCACAAAAATGGTGTTCGCAGCCTTCGAACAGCGCTCAATCATAAGTAGGTTCGTTGGAAGATGATATGAAGACGAGAGGATGGTGCCCTCCCCAGATTATTCTTCACATGACAGCGTGCCAAGCATCCTGCGGGCTTCGATCGTAAGCGAGAATAAGACTCCGCGTGTGATCTTCCAGGGTCTGCATGACCCCCTTCGTAATCTGACCTTCCTGAACATATTAGCGACCGCAATCAACAACTACAAACTACACAGTCGCCCAGTGCAATATCTCGTTAATTTTGGCGTAGAAGACACGGCATTGAAAGCATAAAATCCAGGGTGTAACGCTCGGCCGGGTGTCATCGACCACCAGAATTATTATCCTCAATTGCGTTGAGCACGATTCTTTACAGCCTGGAGTGCTTCAAACGGATGCTGCGTACCTGAGCACCGTCCTATGGACTCCAAGCCCTACAAAGACAGAACGGGGCCCAGACCACCAACAAGGACTGATAGCAACTGCACAGTTCCCATCAACCCGCGTAGAAAGTTCCGCAGACGAGGAACAGGAGAGAACGAGGAGCACAAGTCCGACTCCGAAGATGAAGATATGTCAGACTCCTCAGAACACGAACTAGATGCGCTCGACTCGGACGATGATCTCGACGTCGAAACAGGCCTTCCGACAGAGGAGAGAAGGAAGTTCTTGCGCAAACAGCGCAGGCAGAACGACCTCGACGCAAGAATAGCAGGCGTACCCGGACAGTTGTCGAAGGACGAGAAGAAAGAGGCGGACAAAAATGTCATCAGGAAGCTGACAGCTAACGCTGTACTGATCGGCTTGTGGTACTTCTTTTCTCTCTCAATATCCTTGGTAAGCACACGACCACCTTCTATACCAACCACTAGCTAACGGGTTCACAGTACAACAAATGGATGTTCTCCTCCGACAACCTCAACTTCCATTTTCCTCTTTTCACAACCTCGCTCCACATGGCCGTCCAGTTCGTCCTGGCCAGCCTCGTCCTCCTCCTCGTTCCCTCCCTCCGACCAACAACCCAACCACACCAGAAGGGCACCTCTGAACCGCCCACTGGTCCGACTAAACCCCTAATCACACCTTTGTTTTACCTAACTCGCCTCCTCCCATGCGGCACTACAACATCCCTTGACATAGGTCTCGGCAACGCCTCCCTCCAAACAATCACTCTAACCTTCTACACCATGTGTAAATCCTCTGTACTAATCTTCGTCCTCATCTTCGCCTTCCTTTTCCGCCTCGAAACTCCTACTCTGCGGCTAACGCTCATAATCCTCTGTATGACCCTTGGCGTCGTCATGATGGTCTTTGGCGAGACGGCATTCCACCTCACCGGCTTCTTACTCGCCATTTCGGCATCGTTCTTCTCCGGGTTTAGGTGGGCGTTGACGCAGATTCTCCTACTCAGACATCCTGCGACAAGCAACCCCTTCGCGACGATGTTCTTCCTCGCGCCGATTATGTTCGCGACACTCTTCATCATAGCATTTTTCACCGAAACCCCATCGGCTGTTGTCGTGGGTCTACAACTCCTCGCGCACACGGTCGGAACATTTAGAGCTGTGCTCCTGATGTTTGTGCCCGGTGTGCTCGCGTTCTGCATGATTGCAAGTGAGTTTACATTGCTGCAGCGCACGAACGTGGTTACGTTGAGTATTTGCGGCATTTTCAAAGAAGTGATCACCATATCAGCGGCCGGTATTGTGTTCCACGATGAGCTGTCTGTCATCAATTTATCGGGGCTGCTGGTCACCATTCTGAGTATTGCTTGTTACAACTACATGAAGATTACGAAGATGAGGAAGGAGGCTAGGGAGAAGCTGACGAAAAAGGAAGGGCAGGGGGGTTCGAGTGCTGGAAGCGAAGAGCGGTATGTGGAGGAGCCGGCGAGCCAGCCTCTTATGGGTGATGGGCAACAGGAAGAGGAAGCACCCGCTCCTAGGAGAAGGTCAGATTCGGCGTCAGGGTCCGGGTCAGGGTCTAGAACGGTCGATACATAGACGGATACATGGAAGTAAGCAAGCGATGTCTTTAGAATTGATTGACTTAGTGTCTGACAATCTTTGTCAGTGGTCTATTTCTGTGTCCTGTCTTCACCACTGCCTGGACCTGCATCACGTGCACGCTAAATGGTTTCGACGAGACTGAATTCTTCGTAGGTGAAAGACCAGACCTCTAGAGCCTGTACTGGTTTGGACCTCTCCAGTCTCAGGTTGGTCTTGTGAAGATGGCGTTTGCCTCACTGCATCTCATGAGTTACGGGAAAGCAAATGTCTTCGGCAATCCCCTCCTCGAACCTATGCCTCTGCTTGGGATGACCTTCTAATTACCGATCATTGTCGCAAAGCGCACAGGTATTTGACCTTGAAACTCAGTCACGCTGCAGCCGTATCTCTCGACAGAGCCCATAAGTTAGGACTATGAATGAGGCAGCCAATCGCACGATACAACATCTCGATTTGGTCTTTCAGCCACCTTTCTTCAGTCCACCCCTCCCAGTAACTCCATCTCCTAGCCGAGAGTCAATCACATTCTTGCCCATCTTGAGGATAATCTTATTCCGTTCCATATCAAGCACTTTCCGCATTCTGTCAAGGTCACCCGAGGCACCGCTCATCAACCGGATGTTCGCTGGGCTGTATGGTTTCTCAATTATATATGTATCCGAAACAATCATGGCATTTCCATGCCACTGCGTTGGCATTGTCCGAGACAAGGAGTCGAACAGCGCCTGATCGGCCGGAGAAGTACCCTTTGGGCCTTGCTTCGACTGCATTGACTGGAGTTTCGCAACTTCGCGATTGAGGCGATTCTGGAGGGCTTGGGTGTCTAGGCTGTTCTGGGCGGGTTGTGGTTCGGGAACTGCCTGTGGCTGTGGTTGTGGAAGGGCTTGAAGTTGAAAGGTCGTGATCTGGGAGACAGGTATTATGCGGTATGAACCAGTTGGCGCGGTAAGGGAGGATGCAGTAATCGCATTGTTCTGTGCAGGAGAGTCATTGAGGACGAGGAGATTTGTTGTTGGGTCGGCTACGTAGATTGTGCCTTCGATTGTGGATTGGTTTGGGGCTGCAGTGCTAACACGGACTCTGAGCCATTGTCAGCAACACCATGACGCTGATAAATGGACTGTGCTTACCTTGAGCCAACAGCGGCGTGAAGCGCAGCTTCCTGAGGCACCATCTGTGTGGTAGTCTGGGATGTATCAACAGCTGCAGTTTTAGGAAGTGCTACAGGAACTTTGGGGCCGGCATTTTGACGTTTTGGTTCAGACGCCATCTCATGCAAAGCACGGACCAGGTCTGATACTGTGCAGGGAGTGGGTGGTCAAATTCGATGCATGCAGGGTGTGACAGGTGTATCTGCTATGGTGATTTGGACTTTGGAAATGGACAAAGACAGAAATTAGAAGCAATCAAAGCTCCTTTCAGCGGCGCCTCCAACGCCGATGTATGCTTAGACCGAAGTGCGTCGAATTCACGGTTTGAGAGAGTGCTCGCTCATGGTCGTGTGCAGTCAACCCGATCTGAAACGGGATGCGCATGTTTCGCTCCTGCAAGTCGCGGCGATCGCTCTTCCTCCCACGTTCACATGCCACACAGATCAAGCCACAAGTGGCGCAAGGACTTTTTCATAAAGGCAAGTCGGCCGCGGCCAACGTCTAGATACTCTCTGTCTTCCACATTTTCCACTATCTACGAGCGCCATCAATATTTTGTTACAACCTTAACCTGATCGCCTAAGACGAAGACGTATCAGCAGTCACCGACAGATGATCTGTACACAAAAGCGGACTGGAAGCCGACTTGCTTACAAATCTCAACATGGCAGTAAGGGAGAGTTGAGAACCGTCTAAGTGCTCGTTCAAAGCCAACTGAGGATGCAACAGATCCGACACAAAGATGGGAGCAGAATCTCTTTCATGAAGTAACTATGAAAACTCATCCAGGTGCCTTCTTTTGCAAGGTCCACTGCCAATGTGGTTAATTCCTACAAGACTTTGAGCCTCACTGAGTCGTTGTTGAACGTGATCAGCACTTCTTCCAACAAGCCATCCCCAGTTGATCTGGAATCCAGAAGTTAGTTGTGTTCAATTAGGCACCTCTTAGAAGGACTGGACTCTGGCTTTCTAAACAGACTGAAAGCTGGTACACAAGCGTTCTCTTACACAATGCTCATAGGTCAAAGATGTCTGTTCGGAACTTTCCAATTGTCTAACCGTGACCACGGTTGAGGCGAAAACCCCATTCTGTCGTACTCGAGCAACCTCTGCTACCCGCTACGTCGATTTATTAAGTCTTCTCAACCAAACCGCAATCAGTAGAATAATATTGGAACATGGAGCGCTCGCAGCAAGGCCACTGGGAGGCAGTCAAGTATAGTACATCGCTGGTCTTTCAGGTTGTTGGCAGTTGGTCTGACTGGCATAGAGAACCTAGATCTCCAAGACCAGGATATGGAAGCCCATTTTCAATACTATACCGTAACTCGCAGAGCGATGAGGTGACATCGCTTTGACCTCGATGTTGGAGGATTGCAACACACTTAGCCAGTTTGTGACATTGTGCATTGTTACGGAGGCGGAAGAGTCTCGCCGCTTGTGCCTGGTCTAGCTTCATTATCTGTAATTACAGGTAGAGTTAATTTGATGGTAGTCTAGGGCTACTATGGCTGTTATCGTTTCATTGATGTCGTCTACTTACAGTTTTTTGATCAACTTTAGCTCAAAGTCAGTATCATCCCTGGATGTTTGTCGCAAGTTTCTGTTGTCCCTCTCTGACATCTAAATGACATCAGTCTTGGCATTTTCTCAGATGACGTTTCGAATTTCGGACTACTTTCATTCCGATCAAGACTCTTATTGGGCATGGTGAGCTTTCAATATTGATTTCGCCGGGCTCTGGCCATTATCACCGAAGCACAGGGATGTGACTCGGTATCTACCATATCCGAACTACATCATGATCTAAGACCACAAGCAGATAAACACTCAAGCACGAGAAGTGTTTCATCCTTTGAGCTTCATAACAGCTCTTAGCCTTCCGTGGTTTGACGACTTCACAAATCGACAGCTTCTGCTAGTGCAGTTACGATAACAATCAGTTCGAGCATTTCCGGTCATTATCCATTCAGCCTATTCCGCTCTTTGCGTTTCACAACAACTTCATCGCCATGCCTCCCATTACGGCGGTAGCTCAAATCTTTAGCATTTCAACTTCCCTTATTGCTTCAGGCGGCATCGCATGCCTATCAGTGTTCGATATCCCGGAACTACAATCACAACCAGCCTCTCAATCTCTACCTTCAATCCGCTGGCTCTTCAGCAGGGGCTCGCACATCTTCCCTCAAGCCGCCGCCCTGTCCAGTGCTGGCTTTACATACCTAGCCTATAATGCTCTTCCGACAGGCTCTCGACCCGTAATTCAACTACTCCAACATGGCAAAGTTCCTGGCTATCTCGCCGCTGCTATACTAGCAATTAGCGTCGCGCCAGTCACTCGCTTAATGATTCCGACCAATTTCAGACTTATCAAGTTGAACGAAGAGAAAGGTGGTTCGAGGAGTGAGAGAAATGCGAGAGAAGGTAGAAGCAAGCCCAGTGGAAGAAGCGCAGAGGAGTCCGTAGAGGGAAAGGATGGAGCTAAGGAATTCACAGATTTGAGTGGACCTCAATCGAAGACGACCCTGGAGACTAGTGAGGCCGAAAACGAGGAGGTGAGGCAACTGTTGGATAAGTTTGGAAAAATGAATGCTACTAGGGCAGTATTGTTAGGGCTCGGTGGAATCGTCGGTCTGTCTACAGCTTTACTATGAACGTTAACAGCCTCGTTTATCCCGGCGGTACGTCGCTACGATCAACAGCACTGATACCAAGATAAGAATTTAGACTTCTAAAGGTCTTTCTGTATTGCGCAATCACCGCTAAAATAGCACATGGCTAGCATGTATCCGCACTGTACCAAAGCTACACGACTGGCTCCATGAAATGATCTATCTTCCTTTACCGATCCTGACGGAGCTGTTATGGTATATTGCCTGTGATCTTGTCGTTCGTTGACTATCTGATGTTCTCCGTTGTAGTATCAATGGGGCAACAATGCGAAGCTGAGGTGACGATTGGTATAGCATTTTCGGAGTATATGTACTAGGTCAATCCGAAATATCAACAAAACCGGATTCTATAACGTATCTATCACTCTATACTTCAACAGGCGGCCTGTCAGCCTAAAGATAGCTGCCCTTTTGATTCTATGTATCATGTAGCGCCCTGGGACTTTTCCGCCGTACCCAGCTTCCGTACTGCCAAAGTGCGAACGTGACCAGCACGAAAAAAGCACCCAAAAACCCCAACAGGGAACTCGCCCAACCGATCCCTAATCTGTTGTACATCGCTCGTCCGAAGAGAGGGAAGCCAGCTCCGAACATCGCGCGGATGAAGAAAACACCAGCCATGGCAGATGCGCTATCGTTCTTGTAGACATCTGTGAGGTATGTGAAGACAGACGCGTACAACAAGGTCTGTGCTGCACCGAAAAACGATGTGCCAACTATTGGCACTATCCAGTGCACGTCGGCACGAGAGGTCCAACCGAACCAAAACAAACATATGGGGACGCATATGGAGCCCAACAACGCTGGTGGAAGACGCTTTTCTGGCTCAATGGTCTCGCCGCGAAATTGATGGCTCTGCCATGAGTGGAACCACCAAAACAGAAATGGTATTATGACCACACTACCAGTCAGCAAACCCAGATATGCAAGACCAGTTTGCGGGATCGTGAATCCGTAGATATCCTGGAATACCAAAGTGAAGGACTCTAGCCAGAGGAAGAGGAGTGCGTTGATAAGTCCGATGTACAACTGAATGCTGAGCACAATTGGCTCGGTGAATGTAAGGACAAACGGCTGTATCAACACAGCACGAAAGATCGACTGAGAATCAGTACGTCGAGCAGCTGGTATGAGTCTATCGTCGTGTAGAAGGGCACGGAGACGTCGCGCTCGACGGTACAGAATGTTCTGTTCGCTCGTTTCAGGGCAGAAGAGAATCAACACCAGAGATATGGAACTGATCCACAGGCATGTCCAGATCGTCCATCTCCAGCCTCGGTATTGGGCAGCGAAACCGCCTATGAGAGGTCCGAGTACTTTGAAAATGTTAGAAAAGTTGTAGAAGTGTCAAGAAACTCACCTGGACCAAAAAACCCTGCTACATCCCAGAGTGTCATGGGATAACTTCGGCAGGGAGCAGAGTACATATCGCTGATAATCACGCCTCCAACTGCGGGTTGTGCTGCACCAAACAGGCCAGAAAGAAAGCGAAATGCGAGAAGCATTCCGAAGTTCGTTGCTAGTGCTGTCGGGACTTGCAGAACAACGAAAATCAGGAGAGATACAGCGCAGACATGTATACGGCCAAGACATGCCACATCAGCTAGAGGAGCCATTATCATCGACCCAACAGCATATCCTGCGAGTGTAACAGTAAGACCCAGAGTCCCAGCCACTTTAGACACTCCGAAGACGTGGGTGACGTCCGTTAGTCCAGGTTCGTAAATTGAAGGATTTGTGTATGTTGTTAGGATGAAAACGCATAATAAGAACGTTACGAAGGCGCGCTTAGCACCAGACCAGTTGCGAGGATTCTGTTATGTCAGCGACGACAGGCTGGCGGATATACATAACATACCTCTGCATCACGGTCGCCAAACCAGCCAACCGTGCAAGGATTATCCTCATCTTGTTTTCGACAAGCGTCCCATTGACACAACAGAGCTCGATCTCGAGATTTACTGAATTTGCGATTTGTAGTGCTGTCCAGAAACCGGCCAAAGTAGCTGTCGTTCGGTAACATCTGTATAGGAAATAGATTTAGGAATTCATGGATGAAGTGAATAATGTTTGACAGGGAAGCGACGGCGACCAGGATGAGTTTAAAGGAAAAGGCAAAAGCTAAAGATACCCTTGTACCGAGATTGCCCAGAAGGGGTGAATCAAGGATGGCTTGTTGGGATGACACCATTTGCGAACTGGATCATCTCTTTTGGGCCTGCCTAAACAGGTAGGTTGACATTATTGGTCGGGAAAGTACAGATTTAAGCCGAGAACCATGCAACCGGGTTTCCGTTTTGAAGTTAGACTACTCAGCCCGTTCAGGCGGCATGCGTCAACGCCAAGACTGCAGTTGTCGAAACCAATTGTCAATCTTTACACTTCAACTAATTATCATCTCGCATATGTCATCACAATGCATACGAGATCGTCGTCAATCGATCAGCTCGTGTGTACGGACAATCCGGCATCAATTTTCTTTAGTTCATGCTCGAGTTTGACAGTCTGACAGGCATGCGGGATCGGCGATGGTAGGCACCCAAGACAACGCTATGATTGTGGAATTTGATGATGCTCCACCAGTGTGAGCGAGATTAGCGACCGAAATCAAAGATGTTCACCACGAGAGCCGAAAATTATGGCGACTGGTTGAGAGGAGTTCAAATTAAGGTTGAGATGGTGACCAGTGCGCTCCTGCATGTTGTTTCTCAGATCTTCGGAAGTGCTTTAACATGCAGTATGTTTGCCACAAGCCAGTGATCTTTTGGCATGTGCTAGGAGATCGTGGCGGCGGTGGTCGGCTTGGTGGAGCTTGCTTCTTGATCATTCTTCGAGTCCTCTGGATGATAGTGAGGGGTGTCAAAGAAATGCCATGTCTGTACGTTTGTGCGGTCGGTTGCATCGTAAGTGCCATGCCATGTTAGCAGCTATAGGTGAACAGTTAAGTCTGTAGAGCCACAGCAAACCAGATTTCAAGCTTCAATGTCTTCCATGGTCACTCAAGACTGTTCGAATGCCAAAATGGGATATCTTTACACCACCCAACTCGCTCGGTTTCTACTCTCGGAACTCGATTGCAATGAGATATTCTTAAATGGCGACGCAATTCACGTCATTGACCTCATGTTATGGCTCAATTTACCTACCAATCAATTCGGCTAGCCAGCGACTTGGTAAGTCATGTCACTCGAATTCTTGGCCTAACCAAACATAGCTTCTACCTCATCCCCACCAGCAGCGAAATTGACATGACATTGTAACCTATGGCATTGACTCGCCCACCATCTCGCAGCCGACCGTGCTTGCCCTGGAAGGCGAATCATGATGTTCGGAAGGCGGAGCACAAATGGGAATGGGTAAATAGTCACATTTCGCTATATATATCAGACACTACGTTAGGACTTTGTTTGGTCAACGGGGGGATGTTTTGTGGCATTGTCTGATCGTATGAGTTAGATCTGTGTGCGACGATTGGTGAAGATGTAGTACGGAGGTGCATATGTGTTGTGTCTCATGCGAGGTTCGAAAAAAGAAGGGAAGTTAATCCAATAGCCAAAATACGGGAGGAAGTCTATGGATGGTGCTCTGGTCTAATGAGATCATATAGCGAACTCTCTTGTCCATTCCTTTACACTTGCAATTTACCATTCTCGATCGGTCTTACAGACATAAGCAATCTCTAGGACGACAGGCTTTCGAGTTTGGGGATTTCTAAGAAGAAAGAAATATTGAGCAGTGCTTGTTTGATTGTTGGGGTAGGGGTCCAGTGCAATACAAGGACGTCCAAGGAAACTTTGCCGTTGTTGTAGATGTTCGGATGCCATATCCGAGTTGCGAAGTTGAAATAAGGAGGTTTGAACGGATACTCTACTCGACAATTACGGATTGAACGGAAAGAGGGAAATGGACTCAAATGTTGCAGTGCTTCAATGTTCAATACTAGCAACCTGTAGGGAGCTTCGATAGCTGATGGCATAAGTCAAGTAAACGCCATCTTCATGTCTGACGCAATTCAGTCTTCGTTAGGTATCAGCCTCCAAACTAAAGCGTAGTCCTGCTTGCCATCCTTCAACGATAGCTGGACGCAAGTAACATTGATCTTCGCTTTTCCAGGTGCGATGCCCTTCCAAACAATCTGTTCGACATTGTTGTTACTATCGGTAAGGCGGCTGGAACCGCGGTTGCCATTCCTAAAGGAGCCATCTGAGGCCGTGACCTGGAGGTTGAGGTCGTTCTGAAGTTGAGCACCACCGAGGTCAGTATAGACCATCGTCACTTTAAGTGTAACGCCCTTGCGTGAAGGAGGAGTAACGCGAAGTGTCCCAGCAACCTCAGTATAGCGTGTTTTGTTGTTATCATCAGTAGAAGATGGGTTAACAGCTTGTGGTATGTCGACATAGATGGGATCATCTTGCTTAACGTCAGTGAAGGTCTTTCCGATACGCCATGCTCCATCTTTGCCGTCCTTAGTAACTAGCGAGTTGGCGATGTTCACGATTCCGAAGCCTTCTTTGGCACTGTGAGAGTGATGGACGGAATATGCACCGTTGATAAGGAGGGCTTTCATCAGCGCTGCTGGAGGACTCTCCATCCCGGAAGTCTTCAGATATTCTCGAAGGGCAGCAGCACAACCTGCTACGAGTGGCGTGGCCATGCTTGTTCCACTGCGAAAGCAGTACTGTGGATCATCACTTGGTTCCATGCCATTTGCCGGTAACTTCTGCGGCATCACACTTGATTTGTTGGACAAAATAGGTGTACCTGGTGCCACTACATCTGGCTTGATACGCAGCTCCACTGTAGGACCCCTTGAGCTGTACCAAGAGATCTCTGATGGGTCATTTTCCGATAATTTCGTCTTTAAGGGTTTGCCATGGAAACTCGGGCGGTAGGATTCGGTGGCTCCTACAGTAAGCACATTCTTACACGCCGCAATACCAGTGATTGTTGGTCCATCAGTCAGACCTCCATCATTTCCCGCAGCTATAATAATGAGCAGCTCTGGGTGAGCATAGACTAGGTCGTCTACTAACTTGCACTCTTTCTCCGAGTAAGCTTGTGGTCCTTTCGAAATATCAAACTTGTCGCTCCAAGAGTTCGAATGTATACGAACATCGTGCCGCATGTAAGGGTCCAGGAACAGATCCTGGAGTTTAGAACCTGTTGGCACTCGGATAGGGTCGTCGCTTGAATAGTACAGAGATTGCATGACAAGTGAGGCCTTTGGGGCTGTTCCTTGAACATTCTTGTAAATGGCCGCTGATGGTACCATGGCACCAACAGCTGAGCCACATACATGTGTTCCATGACCGTGGACATCATCTGTTCTCTTCTTCTGCACTCTGTTTATCGAGATGAGCTCTTTAACGCGGTCTTTGAACGCGGGACTGATCTTGTCGATGTCGCCATTGTCCAAACCGGTATCGGCGATCGCTATTGTTTGGCCTTCTCCTTGAAAACGGAAGGGTATCGATGGTTCGGGTGCTGAGAACCCCAAAATTTGACGTGCACAATCATTGCAGAGAACTTTTGGTACTGTCTCATCAACCACTTTAACCACATCAAGAGAGGCTAGATCTTCGACTTTGGCGGGATCGATCTCCAATGTCAGAGTATTGCTTTGTTTATCCACCTGGACTGCCTCGGGTTTTGTTTGCGCGGTGTCAGCAATTAGCTGTACCACCTGGCTAAAATCCTGTTCGGTTCTTGCCTCATGCAAAACCAGTGTCACGGCTTTGTCTTGACCTTGAGGTCTATCTTTTGCTCTCAATGATGCACGCAAAGTATCGGAAACTCTGAAAACTCCCAGATAAAAAGATACGCCTACCACAAAGTCCTTGGCTTGTAGTTTAGAGAGATCATCAGGTACGTAATGACAGAGATAAGTATCGTCCCCAACGTACTCTAGAATCTTTACCGCTTGATCGTGCAAATCTTCCTTTTGGGCATTCGTAAGTGGACCCTTTGTTTTGATGAGGATATAATCGGTGCCTTGTCCATCATTATCCATAGCCTTGAGTGACGTGGCTGTATTAGACACCTCCACATCTGCTGTCCTCCCGTTGATGGTCAATCCTTTGATTATTAACTCACTCATATTGGAATCGGGATGCTTGAACAATTTCGCAGTTTTCTCGCACTACAGGCAAGAGCACCAAACTAACGGTTACAATTTTCCAGTGAGTTCAATTAGAGAGAGACTCAATAGATAGACCTGAACTGCTGTATCGATTGCCCCAGCGCATTGACTCGGAACAACGAAATGTTGCGTTACCAGACTTTCAGCAAACCTTCAGCGTCTGTCAAATGCATGTGATGTGGCTGGTCTTTCAATAGCTGAACCGACTCTCAAATCTTGCTAATCAATAAGACGAGCTGAAACTAGGCCAGACCATTCAGAAGCTGTAAGAAGTGCTCGATTTGAGTGAGTGTATGGCTAGATTGTGCGGCTGGAGCTCCTTGCTGTGCGGTGCTTGTGTAAAACTCCACTTCACCAGAAGCACGGCTTGTCACAGAGCTGCTATTCATTGAAGTCTCGCTTCTTGTAATGGTGATTCATGCATAACATGCATTCGAATTGTTCAAGCGAGGTGCTCAATATGCTAGCAGCCTATCACACTCCAAAATGACGAAAGCGTTGTTCCAGCGAATAGGGGCTTGCGTAAACTCAAGAGCGTTTGCAACTGCCTTCTTACATTAGGCTGAGGTTTTAACTTGAAGTGGTTCAGCCAGCCACGAGTAAGTTTGTGACACTGTTTTTGAAGATCCAGGACATTGGCCTGGTGATAAGTGGTCTGACATGAACACGAGTAGGTTCGCCATCGTGATCATCAAACTTGGGTATGGTATTTTTTCCTATCGGTCTACCTTTGTGCGTTAAGCTAGACTTACTGACACTTCTTTATGTAAGATTATCCTTCATCTCACCTTAGTGGTTGCTTTAACTCGCCGAACGTCAAACATCACGAGTGATCACTGTGTACAGCAACCCACGCATCACCTTTCCCAAGGTTGTCAACGTTGAAATTAACCGTTAGGCTGACATGTATGAGATCCTTCCCTGCAAACACATTGGTATGTGGGGTTACGGTGCTATACTTTTACATATTCTAATATGTCAAAATGGTTGCATCACTGCCCTGATGCGGTACTAGGCTAGTGTTTTTGGCACGTTGGTACTGACGCAGCTGCGCCTCAGAGTTGGTACCAAAATACCGCGGACTCAAGATTAGTCTGGTAACTTTGAGTTCCTGTTCGGACCGGACTATTATGCATAATGCTCAAGGTCAAAGCGGCCTTGTCATTCATGTCTTAGGTCCGGAATATTTTGGCATCCACCGTAAGCGCTTGGCGCAATAGGGTCCTTGGCGGAAATACCTTCCAGCATTTTCGTGCGGAGTTCTCGTGTTTAACGGGGGCACATGTCGTGCTTGTGTTGATGTGCTGTGATGGGCTTGTACGAGTTAGGCGATGCGCCATACTATCTTTGAAGAGCCAAAGTGTGACTCTCTTGGCAACCTCAGCTGTAAAAAGAATATCATAAACAAACTTCCGAGGAGAAAGCGTATTAGTTTCAATTGCTTATGGCCTGCCACAAAACACGAGATGA
>JAPDRQ010000165.1:0-67971 GCA_030247915.1 Neophaeococcomyces mojaviensis
GTCTTGCCTTTGCCAGCAGCATTGAGACTAGCCTTAGTGGGAGGGGCTTTGTCTTTGCCCACGGACTGGACCCGTTGAGAAGTGGGTTCGTTCAGTCGAGAGATGGCATTTGACCTTGCTCTGCGTGACAAAGGCTTGACTTGTGATCGATTTGGGCTTGATTTCACTGTACTCGAAGGAGTGACTTCATCCTTGTTTATTGCACCGGCATCACCTAGGACTGACGGTATGATTTCGTCATGCTGGTCAGTTAGATCAGCGTCATGAGCGATGCTTTGTTTGTGTAGAGCTGGCGACACCAATTCTGAAGCTTCGAGCTTGGCAGGAGAACCGTTTCTAAAGTTATTGTGACATGCCTCGGCCATTTCTGGTGCTGAGACGTTCTCCGGCTTGGGAGAGTGTGTAGCCTGTGACTCTCGCTGCTGCCAATCACCCACTCGAACCGCACAGCTAGCAGAGGACTCTCTGGTCATAACCTCCCCCCCACTGCTTATGGCCCGTGGAGAAGCTATTGCAAATATGTTCTGGCACTCGTCACCTACGAGAGGATCAACACTTGAACCAATTCTCGAAATCTCGTTTAAGTATTTTCGTAGAGATATGCCGCCAGCCCTCACGGATGGCGAACAAGGCTCTGCTTGCAGTTCAGGAGCTTCTAGGGACCGCTTCGGCGCGCTAAGGTCAGCTACGCTGCTGTTTGCATGCCTGTGTAGGGCAAGGGTTGGAGTTTGAGGCGTCCCAGATTTATCTTCGATTCCGAACAGGGAGAACACGGTTTTAGGCTTGGCACTGGGTGAGGGTTGAGCAGGTTCTCGAGTCTTGCCAACGAGCTCGTCAAGGTCTTTATCTGTAGGTGTAGCTAGGATCTGTGCATCTTGTAGCTTTTCGTCACTTACGAACTGAAGTGTCGATATTGTCTGACTGCAGTTCGGAAGGTGGTACGGGCTGGCTTCAAAAGTACCAGCCTTAGATACAACCTCTGGTTTAGTCCGTGAGTTAGACTGGCCGAACCAAGCGAAGGCATTCTTGCTCTTGCTCCTCTTAAGTCTGTGGCTGAGAGGATCGGGCCACATGATAGACGACTCCCCAAAATCTAAAACATCGGATCCGATCTGGTGCCTGAGTGGGTGACCTCGCTATGGTCGATTGGATGAATGTTTGTGGTCACTGTTCAGAAGACCAGCAGGACTGGGCTGTCGAGACCTTTCTGGCACGGCAATACCATTGCCATCCCAGGATGAGATTCTCTCAACGCCAGTTCTTTCTCGATCTCCCCAGCGAGAGTCGTTGCTTGAGGATTCGTTCAGCTCGTTAATATCGCCATTGTTGTTTTCGGGGTCATCTCTGGCAACTTGTTCTCGTCTCTTTTCTCGCTTGTACACCTAGTACGCCCAGCTACCAAAACCAAAGATCAGGAGCCCACTAATGACGGGAGGAAGGATCTCGAGCAACAGCGGTGCCTTCTTTTTCGGAGAAGCAGCGCTTTCCCTGCTCACGGTCTGGTCAAAAGGAGTAGAGTCGCCAATGTTCGATGTCGGTCGCGGTTTGGAGGAGCTTGAAGACGATGTTGCCATGGTACTCGAAGACAAAGTTGTCGAGGTTGTCAGTGACGTTACTGTGGTTGAGCTGGTTGAGCTGCTTGTGCTCGTCTGTACGGAAGACGAGCTTGTTACTGAGGACAACGAAGAACTGCTGGAAGCAGAAGTTGAGGAAGCTGAGGAAGTTGTCGTTGCCCTGCTGGAGGAAGTGGTGGACACAAGCGAGCTAGATGAGGTCTTGGTGGCTTTGGCATTGGTCGCCGTGCCACTCGCAACAGTAGCAGCCACGCTGGCGTAGGTTCCTTTTGCACACATCCAGTCAGCCAGGTCGCCTTGGAAAGCATGGGCTATGACGGTGTCTGGCACCACTCCGGCATTTTGGCAAGCAGACTGGATGGCGCCGACCAGCGACTTGAGTTCATTGTAGCAGTTGCGACTGCACGCGCCGTAGCCGTTGACTGGAGCAAATAGATTGCCGTCGCAATTCTCAATTGGAGTATTATATGCCGTTGCGCAGCTGGTCGAAAAGTCGCGGATAGCTTGGAGATTAGACAGACTGAGCGTGGCCGTGCTAAGCAAAGCGAAATAGCTCAAAACTAGAAGTAAGAGGTACATCTTGAACGATGTGGGAGCGACGCAAAATCCAATACGTCGAGTATATGGGCGATGGATAATGCCGTGAATAAAGGTCAACTTTATCGCATGTCGCGTTTGCCCCACGAAACAGAAGCTGTTTGGGCCGAGGGTGCCTGCCACGGATAGAGTTCTTGTTCCTGCAATTTATATCGTGCTGTCGATGGTTTTCCTAATGCAGGCGCGATGCGCTGTCCCAAGATTTGCACCTGCTTGCAGTCTATTTCTTCGCAAAACCTTTGCCAATTCCACAGCAGCACGTTCGAGAGCACTGTGGGCGTATGCACAATTTGGGTCAATTTGGTGGGAACAGCCAGCCAGCTAGCTCGTGTCGAAGAAGGGGAGTCGGCAGCTTCGCTATCAAAGCAACACTGCTGTCAGTAATGCAGATTAAAGGCAGTCAAAAAGTGGTCAAGAAGGATAGTGGGCTTGTCAAGGGCCTGGGATGCAATGCCGACCTGCGACCACAGTGAGTGAAATTGCGAAGAAACAGTGTAGCAGAAGGAGCGCGGACAAAGAAGTGAAGAACTCTGATCGTCCACCCTGTACCCTGCGTGTGGAAATCGGTAGCTCTGTTTCAGCAGCGCAGCAAACCCGCTTTGCCGAGGGTAGCTCTGAGCGACATCATTTTGCCAGATTTGTGTGCAGACGCGACTAGCATCAGGAATGCAAAGAACGAGCCATTCCGTGTCTAGTACCGTGTCTGCGACGAAGGGGTCAAGAAAGGAAAGATCTGAAACAAAGATTGTTTGATTAACACAAGCTTCGATACCGTCAACTCGTTTAATTGGCTACAACTCCAATGCACCCTAAGCGCGTCCTGACACGAAGTAGATCCCGGGTCATGTGACATCCCTTATGCACGCCATAAGCACAACATGACCTCCTCGACGCAGGAGTCCATTTCACCGTCTTTCAGTGAGATGAGAAGCGAGCGGCTACACCGCCAAATAATGTGACACGGCAGGAGCCTAGTGCTCGATCCATAGACTGATTACGAGTGTACACAGCGTCTCCCTGCCGAAAATCGTCGAACCTACATCGAAGGCACAACGACGACTCTCGGAGCTTTGCTTCTCGTGACGACCCCGAAAGTTTCGTCGCTCGATTCGGGTGTCTGCATCTATTTGACCTATTATCAAGCGTATCGTGGGCAGAGATGTAAGGTCAAATAGTGGTAGAGTTTCTGATGGAAATATGTCAATCTTCCACCGATCGGTATGTCACTTGGGTGAGCCGTGATCGGGCTCATCGGAGCATTCCTGAAGATTGGTTGCCAACCTATCTTAAGTCTGCTAAGAGGGCCTTCAGCAGTGCGGGTGTCACTGACTTCATGGAAAGTTCATGTCATAAGATATCGTGAACCAAGGGGCATGACCTTGCTTAGGATACAGCATGTCAAAGACACAACCTTTTAACCTGGTTCCTCTTCTTTGGTAATTCTCGCACTGAGCTCACGACACCGCGGTCGCATCAGTCAATACCAGGAGCTTCGAGTTCATCTTTGTTCATCAGCAGTACCTTGTCTCCGATACCATAAAACCGATGCTCGACGAACCGATAGCGGCATCACTAAAAAATCCACGCAACCAAATTCTATGGCTATTCTGCCTGGTTTCATCACATCTCACGTCCACCGCGATCGTTCGGGCTGGCAACTGGAGTGCTTAGGCAGTGCGTTAGTGCTTGTCAGAATAACCTGGCCTGGTTCAACTCCTCCAATATACTCCTACCCTCCCATGAAAACTGATGCATAGTGGATATGGATCACTAATACAAGAAGTGTTGTCGACCATGTTAGAAGCAACGGCAGAAGGTCCGAAGCAGCAATTCGGTGCTCATGCAAATGTTTAGGTAAATGGTGGGGCAGCATCGTGACATCAGAAAAGCTCGTAACCCTTCTCCTCTTTCTGCAACTTCCACCAATCTTCTTGCATTTGAACCCACGATAACCTCAAAAACCAAGATATCAATAACAGATAATCGCCGACATTTTCGTGATTGGACGGTCACATCGGATTTACCATGTCCAAGATTGCCCTGTTGAACCAGTCATCTCCGTCGAACTCATCACGCTTGTCAGTTTAAGGTATGTCGGGCTCGAACCGTCCGGATTTTGCCTTTTCGAGCCAAACATATTACCGTATCGAGCGGTAATCCGCTCCGTGCATATGCTTCACATGTGCTGTGATGCTTAGTAATGACACCCTCTATCTTGGCTTGATGTGTTTGCTTCTTAACGAACTATAAGAGTGTTCGGATATCCCGTTGCTGTTACTACTGCATCAGTAGGAGTGCTTCCAGCAATCATCATATGCAGAAAGTGTCTGAACTAGTGACTTCTCTTTCCCAAGCCATCATGCCTTCAAATCTGCCCAAGACGTATAAAGTCGGTGTTTTCAAGGAGAAGGGGAAGCCATTGGTCTTCGAAGATCGCGAGTTGAAGCTACCAGAAAATGGGGAGGTGCGTTGTCCTGACAACATACCGTGATCACCCTCTCTTATGTGCAAACTAACACGGTTAAGATTCTGGTAAAAGTCTTAGCTTGCGGTGTCTGCCATTCTGACGCCGTGGTGCGCATGGGAGGCTTTGGCAACAGCTTCCCGATCATCCCAGGTCACGAAATTATTGGTGAAGTTGCTGCAGTCCCATCATCCGAGAAGCGGTGGAAGGAGGGTGATCGCGTTGGTGGGCCATGGCACGGTGGACATGATGGTAACCTGGGACACCTGTGTGTCACAGATACGCATATCGGCTAACTAACTTGTCATAGGGACCTGCAAATCTTGCCAACGATCACTCAACCAAATGTGTGTCCAGGAGCAGATCAACGGCGTGACGCGGGATGGTGGTTACGGTGAATATGCCACGCTCCGAACCGAGGCAGTCGTCAGCATTCCTCCCGACGTCGACCCGGTCGAAGCTTCACCCTTGTTGTGCGCCGGTGTGACTGTCTTCAATTCTTTGAGACAGCAGAAAATCTTCCCTGGAGAGACTGTTGCTGTGCAAGGTAAGTCCAATACTTATTCACGTTGAGGATTTGTCATGCTCTGAGCACCCTCCGCACCGAGCCAGATCAACTAACCCTCGGTGCTAGGCCTCGGTGGTCTTGGACATCTGGCCCTTCAGTTTGCCGCCAAATCTGGCTACCGCACTGTCGCCATTTCCTCCTCCGATGCCAAGAAGGACTTTGCCACTAAGCTGGGCGCTCACGACTACATTGACGGCTCGAAAGGTGACGTTGGCAAGCAACTCCAGGAAATGGGCGGAGCAGCCTGCATTCTTCTCACCGCACCCAACAGGAAGCTTATTCCGCAGCTCATGGGTGGTCTTGGTCCGCTCGGCAAACTGATTGTGCTCGCTGCTACGGATGGACCTGTTGAGATCGATACCAATTCTATGATTGGTAAGGGTTTGAGCATTGCAGCTTGGCCTTCTGGACAAGCTAGCGACTGTGAAGATACGGTTTCCTTTGCGCAGGTGCATGGTGTGAAGTGTATGGTTGAGAAGTTCAAGCTTGAGGAGGCTAATGAGGCGCTGGAGAAAATGGAGAAGGGCCAGGTTCGCTTCAGAGGTGTTTTGACGCCTAACAACTGAAAGACGGTCATCCTGGATGGAAAATTGACCACTGAAGAAGACATGAACAGTCACAAAAGAGACATGTAGCTCAGTCAAAAGCCATCATTCCTCATGTTTGGACTGTCGTTCAGAAACATGAAGAACAATTAAGAATCATTCGTTTGTCCGAGTGAGACCTCTCCTACAACGTCGAGCAATCCTGATCTTGAGCCAAGATCTCTCCAGACCAGACTGCATTAGGATAAGTTACCAATGAAGCAGGTACAAGCGAGCTCCAGTTTCATCAGCCTTCTTCCGGGGACGATTCCGCCCTTCTTATGATCCACAAGCACTCACTTTTCGTTCTTTTTTTTATGTCTATCCTCCAAAACCTGGTTATATAAAACGCTTTCATACTCGAAGTGGTTGTTGGACCGACTGCAATTTATACTACAAATATTCCGAACCTGGACTCGTGCCCGGACCAGAATTTATCCCGGCACTCTTCCTCAGGCGCCAAGACTCGCGAAAATACTTGTTACCAAGACCTCAATATCTGATTTATACCAGAGTAAAAGACTCATTGAATGCCAAGCTCGGAGGCCAAGTTTACCTCCACGGTTTCATCTCACTATGCCCATTGTTATCCAAGCCATCACCCCAGCGGATATTCCCGCCGCAGTCCGCTGCATTCAAACTGCCTTTGACTCAGATCCCTACAACAATTGGGTCTTCAACAAAACCTCTCCTCCTTCCGCCGGTGGCTTTTCTCAGACCCGCAACTTCGCCTCCCTGCGCGCAAAGTGCGATTGGGGCATCCGCAGCTCCTACGCCCTCTTCTACATTGCTCGGGACGTTCCCGAGAACGCCAAATCTAATTCTGAAGGTAAAATTGTTGGTGTTTCGATGTGGACAACCCCAGAAATGACCACTCAACCGCAGGCCTGGACAGACTGGGCGAATGACTGGAGGTTGTGGGTCACGCAGGGGCTGAATGTGCTGTGGTATCAAGGCTGGGGTGGGCTGCGCCGAGATAGGTATTGGGTGTGGAAAAGAGAGCAGGGCTTGTGTCAGAAGGAGTTGTGGACAGATGAGAAGGGTTATTATTTTGTAAATATTGTTGTTGTTGACCCCACGTGTCAAGGACAGGGTGTAGGGAGAAAGTTGTTTGAGATTGTGATGCAGAGAGCAGACCAAGAAGGTAGGAAATGTTACCTCGAAAGCTCGCGATGGGAACCAAACGTCAAGATATATGAAAGGCTTGGGTTCGAAGTAAGGAAGAAGATGAGATGCGAGGCGGATGATGGGACAGGAGAGGGCGTGGATTTGTTTTGTATGGTTAGGGAGCCGAAAAGTGGTGCGGAGTAAGATGCAGGTGAACTATTGTTGTTACGCAAGGCGCGCTGTCTATGTGATTTTTGTTCAGATATATCGACGATCTGCGTTAAAAGATACTGCAACACGATGGCGGCGAAGCGTTGATCATGTTTTAATACAAGGTGATGAGCTTCTAAAGACCGAGGGGAAGTAGCATGAGAAGGTAAGGTGACGGGAAGCTGGAGGGATCTCTGACGCAACCAGAAATATTTAACGACAGCTGCATGCTCTTTGGCTGTTTCATTTTATCCACCACATGCAGAACGTGCTTTATGTCTTTTCGCCTCTACCACACTCTCTTTACTACCTTCAATACTCCCTCTTTGCATTTAGTGCTGGAAAGTGTGCCTCGCAGGTTGCCTTACCAACTGGATTTCCACCACTCGCCTGGAAGCAGTTTGCCAAGGCGACCTTCATCGTTCTGGCTGTCTTGTTACATTTCATCAGGATGCGATGTCCGACAGAGAGGAGCGGCCGTGCAGGGACCGCTGCGATATCTACCTATCACGAAGAAACAATTTAGCTTAGCTAACAATGCTGCATAAGTTGCTTGAGGAAGCCAAACCGGTCACAGCGGGAACCTGAAATTAGTGCCAAACATACTTCGTAAACGAGGTTCGTTTAGCTCCCAGCCATAAGAGGCCAGTCTTCAACACCTGCAAAGACAACAACGGTGATCAGATAGCTGCAGGTAGGACAGTCGGTTGTCGTTCTTGTTCTTAGCAAGATGCAGCAGTGTTGCATCAACATGTGCTGTCAGGCAGTACGCGCGGAGCGAATCGAGGATATAAACCCTTCGATCTTGCCATGGAATGTTTCAGTCCATCGACCTCAGTTGTGCAGGAAACTCAGCAGCACTCGACCCAATCGACAAGTCAAACTCAGGGCTTTTACATAGAAAACCACGAAGCAACAGTTTCATCCGCTGTCAAAATGTCCGACGTCACCTCCATCCGTGTCTACGCCCTCGCTAACTTCGACGACGACGAACTCGAAACAATCAAAGGCTACATGGTCGGTGACAAAGAAGGGATCGACCTCAACTTCAATACCTGGCAATACGAAGACGATGGCTCCGAAAGCGATATTATCTCACAATACAAAACTACTACTGATAGAGTCATGATATTTGTTGACCGTGCTGGCCTCGAAGACAACTCATACCTTGTCGCTGACGGCCGATGCGTCTCCCAAGAGTGGTATGTCCAGACAGTGGTTGAAAATTACGGGTTCACTTACTCTGAGGCGTGGTTGGGAGACGATAATGCTACGCCGATCTTGGACAATGCTGCAGTGCCATATGCTAGAATTAATGCGCTTGCGAAGATTGATGTTGTTGATTTGTGGACGAGTTATGAGGAGAATGAGGAGTATATGTTGACTGATTATCTTGAAATTGGGGATATTTCATTCTGCTACACGGATGACGCGGACGGTGTGACTGCGCAACTAGGCGATTTGAACATTGGTGAGCAGGAAGAAGTGGTTGAAGAAGAGGAAGAGTAGAAGTGTCTGTCCTTCACGCACTTCTCAAGCAAAGCTTGAATCTGCCACAGCTGGCAGTTTGGTGAATCCGAGCTGTCACGGCTACCAGAAAATGAACCATTGGTTGCTTAGTACTCATATGAATGTGACTCTATCTTGAAAGCCCATAAGACAATCACATCCTCTTCGTCAAAGCAGTAGTTATTCAGATGCGCTACCCTATGGGTACTACGGTTGCGTGAGCGGCCACATTCACGCAAGAGGCTGCTGGTTGCACGAGTTAACTTCAGCTCCCAGCCACTGGATAATGGTCTTCTTCATCCAGTCGAATGCATTGACCACTTAACACCGACGCCTTGTCAGTAGCTACTCTACCATGCAAGGAAATAGTATCTTTGACGAGATGAACTCAAAAACTGCAGGACACCGTTTAGAGGTCATGCTTGCCTGACATCTCGGCTTAGCATAGCACAAAAGCACAACATGCTCCTTTTTGTCTGTCTTCAGACCTTTACATGCTCCGCCAACCACTGAAGCCTTTATCTTCCCAATGCCAGCCAGAAATCGACTAACCAAGGTACCAGCAACTAGGGAAAGATGATAGGGATGAGGAAAGACACATGGCCGACCACACCACAATTATGAGTGGTGAGGTGCGGAAAACGTTCATACCTTCATAGTGAGAAGAAAGTTACAGGTTGACCATTTGTGGCATGGAGTGAAGGTTTCTTGATATCGGAGGCAGACGATGAAAATGTTTCACAGTGGAATTCGTTTGTTCATGCCACCTTCTGCAGCTACTTATCTTCAATGTGTCCATTTCCTGCATTTGTGGTTGCCGATGGTGGGTTCGACCTTGTCTCGCGCCTGTAACAAGTTCTCTCCTCGGTAGCCATGCCTGTCTAGTGCGTTATATCTTGTATTGATGAGGAGGAGGATGTTGATAACGATGAAACACTCCGCCGTTGCAATACTTCCTGAGTGGTTGGGCTAGAACAAGGCTGAAATCAGCCTTGTGAGCCTTGCTGCAGCAGAATACCAGACTCGCTCGATTTATTCAGCTTCAACTTCACTTCTGACCTACTCCTGTTGAAATTCCTGTTCACTTCCTGCCACCTCAAGATGATAGTTGAATTTCTGTTTCACACGCCCTCCAAACCTCCATGAACATACAGTTTCAAAAGCGGCTGCTTCTCACCTGATACCTGCTGCTTGGATCTTGCTATCAATCGAACTGAGCGCCAGTACTCCCAAGTTCTCCTCCTGCGTCTGTGACATAGCTCGATGTCGGCCGCGTGGCGGCCATGAGTGCATTCAAAAGTTTTAAAGTGGCCACTGGGCAACTATCGACTGACTGATTGTTGACTGGATTGCTTGAGGTCCTAGCCAGCCAAGATGCAACAAATGACTTTTGAGGTGGAGCTAGAAAATGTCATTACCACACTCAAATCAGAGATTTGTGATTATTGGCTTACAGTATGTGAGATCCACTGGCTTTCCAGTTCGAGCCTGGTTGTTGGCCATGCTGTGACCACTAATGTTCGGATTCTGAGTGAAATTAATGAAATAGGATTTCATGAGCTCAGTACAAAGGGCCCGCTAAGTTAAGAACTTATACCATCGACCTGCTTACGATCACTGAATGTTCCGATGCGAACGCGATCCGATCCATTCACAAAGCACCCAAATTGCGCAGGTTCGCGTCTAGAAGTCCTGCTCCGCATTACGGATGTCTGTGAGCTCTCCAAAGCCTGGTGTCGTCTAGGCTTCTTCGCACATACATTTGCTCAATCTGTGTGGGTTCGGGAAAATGGGCAACAGGACAGATGCATGATTGCAAAGCCCAACCATAAAGGCAATATTCCGGACCTGCATCCTGAATCATCCGAAGCGATCAGCATGGTAGTATAGGCTAGATCTGATATGGCTCAAGATACTGCAAGCCCAGGAACCATTCAATCAGCGCGATTCAGGCGTAGAACTAACACGTGTGTTGAGGGTCTGTACAGAACGGTTGAAGCTCAGCGACGTGCGCTTCATACTGAAACACTTTTGGGACCATATTTGTCATGTAGGTAAAACGAGAGGAAGTTGCAGTGTTATTGACAACAGTTTGTGATAGAAATAGCTACGGAAAATGGAGAGACTATCTCTCATCATCCGATACCCGCTACCGCCCCTTTGTCGCCGCGACCGCCGCCTGAGTTTGAAACCATATCAATTTTGTCTAATGTCAACCATTTCCCAGTCACGAAGGTTTTCTCGCGACGGTGTCCTTGAGGTCAAAAGAGTATCCTCAACCCTATCAGTGTTCAATTCCACTACATAATGGGTGATGACCGAATGAGGCACATCGAACAATCTCAAGCGGGAGAGAGTTGCAGACGTTTTGCTTATCCTCTGATCCCGGTAGGTGCAGGCCGAGACATCTCTGCTCGGCTTTGGATCGGAAAAGCTTCCCTGGCATTTGGCAATGCCGACTCGGGTTAGCTCATAGGCCCGACAAAGTACGATGAATTTGTGTCTTTTGCAGAATGCAATAGCTTCATCCACCGGTTTGGTGCCGGCGCCGGCGCTGCAAAAACCTAAATCATCCGCGACAAGAAGTCTAGGGTTGGACATTGGTTTGGACCACGATTCTGGACAGAGTTGTCGGTGCAGAAGTTTGTGCAGACGTGATGTCACAGCCGGGCTGGTTTGTTCAGCATAGCGATAGTGCTGTGCCCAATTTTCAATTGCGTAATGAGAGTGTCTTAACATGAATAACCCTAGAGGCTGTTGACGCTCCATTACCGGAATTTCACAGTACTCAAGTTGCTTAAGACAAGCAGTTGTGATTGTCTTATGTGTTGTATCCACAGTCTCAATCCCAGTGTGTTTTAGAAATAAGCGAATATCATCATTAGCAAAATCAACATAACCACTTTTGTTCTCAACAACCACTTCCCGGCATTGTTCCATCCACTGAACCGACAGGTCCTCTTCGCTTGGCCGGTTCTCAGGACCAAAATCGGCGTCAAAAAGTCGCAGTAGTAATGCAGAAACCTCAAACTTGTGTATATCTCCTAATTTGGAGCTCAAAAGAGACAAAACGCAACATACAAAGCTGGAAACTGCCAAGCTTGAAGACTGAAATGTTCTTTCAAGTACTTCAATGCAATCTCGAATTTTCTCTTCCGTAAGGTACGTCTCTCTTGACGCCTCACTGATGTCGTTGGCTTGGCCGTGATGTTGGTCTGTACTTTGGCTGGGGGCTGTAATTCGCCGTTGGGCTCTTATGGCGCTGCATCCTTGGTTTGACATGGGTCGTGGGGGTGGAAGTCATGAGGGTTTGTCTCTGGCGAAAGGGGGATTTTAAGGTACCACAGACGAACTGATGTTGGAATGCGGTTTTCACAGCTGTCTACCAACTTCAGGACATTTATACTTTCTGAGCGTGCTCCTTGATCGGAATTAGTAAATTCACAACCATTGAAAATCCCGACAGGCGTATGGGCACCTTGTTGCTTCGTTCATTGCGCATGCCCATCACTCAGATGGGCTCTGGCGTATGTTCTTCCACACTAAGAGATCAATTTTACGACTCGTAACAACATCTGCCGAGTTGATGCATTGAATGACATGAAGGATCTATACCAAATTGATCTTCTCCTGCAGTGGTTAGGCGTAAGACTGCGTTCAGTATCACCAGAAAGTTAGATGCTTGCAGCTACAAGTCTGTTGCAATTTGATGAAGCGGAGATTGTAATCAAGGTGGGTCGTTGGTTAGATTATGCAGTTCCAGTGAGGAAGCCGCTGAGTGTTGGGTGCAGTAAACGCTGCATCGTGTTCTGCAGTTCACAAAGCTGTTGGAACGAGTTTCGTTGGTTCGTACACTCTGAAGTACCCGATCACAAAAGAAATCGCGAACGACCCGATCCCGATCCCGAACGCTCTAACCGCTTTTAGGTATGATCGCCTTGTGAGCCTCACTTGCCTTTTGTTGTCCAAATCAACTCTTGTGTTCTACGTGGTTGCAATAGATAATGGGCTCTATGACTGGCCGGCAGTCACCGCTACGTTTTTGGCGTTCGATTGGAACTTTTGGCTTGCAGGATGAAATACACCAACCCTAGGAATTACACTAAGTGCGAGGAGACACACGGGCTCCTCCAGGCTTTTCAAGTGCCATAACAAAAACCTCGTCAGTTCCAGTCAAAATGAATGTAAGCAGCTGTCAGACTCGAAAATCTTCGTTTGCACTTGTTCGTCATAACAATGTTCAACGTTCGTTCTGCTGTGGGACCTTGTGTACTTCATAAGAGGAGAAACAAGGTCATGTGTGACCAATGTCGACGTGACAGACAGAAATGTTTCCCTGAGCACCGTGACTGGATAGGTTCCGGACAGAGATGCGATAGGTGCATCAAGTTAGGGCATAAATGCAGTGAACCGTCTCTAAGCCCTGGAAGGGTGGCAAAGCAGACCTCGCCAACGATTTCAGATCAATCTTTCTCAATAAGCACAGAACAAGACTCTCGTCCACATATGCAAGCCTGTCCAACACAAATTAGCAGGGAGATGGGCAATTCTGTGTGCCCTAGTTCCCAAATGCAGGAACCGGATCACGAAATGCAGATGACAGCAGATGACGAGCTTTCACTTGCTTACCGGTCCAAACCCCAAGCACATCTGACTGAAGACAGGATTGATGGTCAAGAAGTGCTCAAGTACATGGGAGATGACCTAGGGGCTTATACACTGCTGCTGTGCTGCTTGAACCACATTGGCGAGCTCGAAGAAGCATTGGGCAGCTCGCTCATCCTAACAAAGATTAAGGAAGCTGTGCAATGTGCGCTTCGAGGTGTGAGACATGATTTCGAAGATCGAGCTGACGCAGTGGATTCTCGACTTCTCAAGCAGGAATTGTTTTTGGCACGATATCTCATGGTCAAGGACAAGTTCACAGCATCTTTCCTATTTTCTTCCATGGATCCAATTTTGACTCGTACTAGCTGGACAAGCTCATCACAACTGGACAAATTCGCCAGAAATTCACTTTATTGTTTGCAGAAACAAAAGTCGATTCACTCTGATGCCGAATATCTGTGTGAGGACCTCGGCTCAACCTCTGATGTTTGGCTGCCAGCGACGACTAACCCTGCTGAGACCATAGCTGCGTATAGGAAGGCGGAAACAGATATTCGAGCCGTCATGCAGTCGATCATCTTTGATCAAGAAGCTTGCCGTAAAGTCTTCCTGTGCCGCCAACAAGACAATCTAAATGAATTCGGGATTCGTGCTTTTCCTGCTCTGATAATCGCCTTCCGACGACAGGATAAGCGAACAGCTTTCAAAATGTTGGAAGATTCACCTGCTCTGATACGGGAAGTCGATATTTTCGAAAGGACGCTACTCCATTATGCGATATGTTCTTGCGACATTCACTCGCTACAAAAAATCGCCAAACTGTGTCCGGATGCGATAAGATCTGGACTTCCGGACATTTTCGGCCTTTCTCCGCTGGCACTCGCTGTGTTGAAGAATCATCCAAATATGTTCGAATTCCTAACTCAAAAAGGAGCCAACTTCCTTCCGTGTGATATTTGGGGTCGAACATTGATGGAGACCGCAGCACGATTGGACAGACGAGTAATTGTGAATACCATGATTATGCGTAACCAGTGGCTGGCTTCGCCTCCTGTATCAGTTTTATGGCACGCCCTTGACGGTCGGCATGAGGAACTGGCAAAAATAATCCTGCCATATTGCAAAGACCTTGGCTGGTATGAGCCAATTGGAATCGAAGAAACCGCCTCACTGGCAACACAAAAGGGCTTCGACAATCTCGCAAAACAAATCCGCGACCTTCGCCCTGTCGCAGACTTGGATCAACAATCACTCCTATGTCTCGAACAAGTAAGAGTGAATAGGACTGCCGGCCACTACTCCGAACTTCCAGCATCCACCACCATCGAGGGGTTTATAACGCATCCTAACCACGTTTTGGCTATCGATCCGGCGGACATGATGTTTAACTTCGCGCCACAATCTCTACAGGTGGCTGAACCTTCTTCTGGTACCACGGATGAGCCTCTGAGTTTCGGTTATTCACAAAACCAAGTTTTTTGATCTAACGGGCACATCTCGCCAAGAAGCGAGCGTCTACATTTCAACTGATGAAGTTAAGCGTAGTACTTCATCGTTACACATCAACATTGGCCAGAATCCGGCAATCATTTTCGTGCGACAGCCTGGGCCGGTCATTGTGGCCAGGTAGTTGCAGTCCCTTGAAATGGGCCATGAACGATTCTGACGATTGACAAGGCGTTATTGCTTCTTACTTTCATTTTCCTCTTGGAAGACGACATTCCCGAAGCGACGGGTTTTCTCTTGACACCACAACGCACCAAGAACAGCATGATGGTCGGCAGCAATGCCAAAAACGGGAAGTATCGGCATCAAGGAAGTTAAGGCGTTCGGAGTGACCACTATACCGGTTCGAATCTGCTTTCATTCTGGAATCTTGTGAGTCCCAGCCTTTTTTCATGTCCTCATCAGGACTTTCAGATATGTTCTTTGAATATGTTGTCTCACACAGGCGTTGTACTGATATATTCAATCCATCAACGAGCAAGCTATAGCTTTACCATTCCGTTGTTCTTCGCCAACAACGAGTTGGAGTTTCTTCTGGGCTGCTGTTGCTCCGTGCTGGGCCGTTGCCATTATTGGGCTTTTACGAACACTATGAAAGGCAACTTGGGCTAACGATAATATACACAAGAGAAGGAATTAGAATCAGTGAGGTTGTGTGACTACCTACACTGTATGTCATGGCTTGGGGGCTTGGGGGCTTGGAGAGCGCCCGGAAGAATTCACGGCGGAATCTTGCTGCATTTGGAAAGGGATGAAGGGCAGAATGACCTGAAAGATCTGCGATCGAATCTTTGGACTGTACACCAACGAGAGTGGAGTGGTATCCTCGACGAACGTTTGATTTATGACGAAATATTGCTATAGATTAGCTATGGACTACCTCGTCAATAAACCAGAAGCGAGCACTTCCAGGTCTTCCAATGTCTGAGGCCGCTCCATCTCCTCAACATTTTGCCGCCTCTTCTGGCTCTTCTTTCCCTTCTTCCCACCTGTCTGAACATCATCATCATCCTCTTCATTGCCCCGCTCAAACCACTTCCTTTCCCTCTTCTTTGGTCTCTCTTCTTCTATGTCCATGTCAACAGTACCTCTCTTGTCATTCTCTTCATACGGCACTAACTGCACACCTTCATCCTCGTCTCCATTCTCGTCCTCGTCCAACCTTCCGCCCGCTCCTCCTTCTATTTCCTTCCTTTCTCTATCCCTTCTCTTTTCCTTCTTCTCCCTCCTCTTCTGCTTCTCCAATTCTTTATCAACAATGTCGTTCGCTTCCTTCCTCTGCTTCTCCTCGCTCAAGAACTCCTCCCGCTGAACAACTGCATTACCCTTCTTTGCAAATTCATCCTCCTTCTCATAGTACACCTTCTCTTTACCTTCGTCGTCATTGTCTGAAAATACAAGATGCGAACCATGCCCTTTGTACTTGAGTAGCGCCTTTTTAGACTTCAAGAGTTTCTCACGACGTTTCGAGTCGATTACCAGGCCAGGCTCGTCAGGATTTGAGGATAATTGGATGCGTTTTTTGCTCGTGATGGAGGAGGCGGGGTTGATGCCGATTTCTGCGAGTGCGGGCTTGCCGCCAGAGATCGATGGTCCAGAGTCGTCATCGGAGGATGTGTCAGCTTCTTGAGCTTGGCCAAGTGCTGAGTCGCCGGCAACGAAGCGGCGTTTGACAGAGAGGAAATCATTGTCTTCATCGGCGTCTTCTAGGGTTGTCTCGTTGTTTTGCACTTTGTCTTTGGTTGCGCTTTCTCCCCCATCGTCTTCGATGAGCTTGGCATAGTGCTCAGCGAGCACGTCCTGGTTCCGTCGCTCGAACATACGATCATATTTGGTCCGGACTGTAGACTTCTCCTGCTGTTTCGGTTTTGCGTCTTCTTCATCGTCGTTGCTTTCGTCACTCCCGGCTGCGATTGCTGCGGCCAGTGCTCTTGGCATATTCTTCCTCGCCTTTGTATCGTTACCATTCAAGAACTTCACTCTCGGTGCACCAGGCAGCCCCAAGCTACTTGCAAAACCCTCCAGATCCAGCTCTTTGAGCTGGAATGTCTCCTTGTCCGGCATGACGTGAACGCTTTTTACATAGTTTACGAACGCTTTTTGGCCTAGATACTTCAGCTCGGGGTCCTTGAAGCACATATTTTGCAATTGGGTTTTGAGCGTATCCTGCATCTTCTTCTGCCGCACACTGATCTTCTCGAGGAAAACGCGTTTCTTCTCAAGCGAGCTTAGCATGCCTGATTCTTCTGACGGATCGAGGAGTAACACGGAGTGGCCCTCACGCTCGAATCTTGCTGTTCGGCCGACACGGTGGATATATGTTTCTGCATTCTCGGGTGCATCGGCTTGAACAACCCAGTCCACGGATGGAAAGTCTAGACCTCGTGCTGCAACGTCTGTGGCAAACAAACAGGCGTGCTGGGAGCGGGAGAAGCGGGTTGTGATGTCGAGTCTGGCGGTCTGTTTTTGGCCACCGTGAAGATGAAGAAGTGGTATACCAGGCTGGAGATGGCGGAAGGCTTCATAGACGAAGCGGACTTGTTTCCCACTGCTCAGGAACACTAGTATCTTCTTTTTCACATTGGCACGGATGAAGGACCAGAGGACATCGAGTTTCTCAGGCAGGGGTGTGACAATGTAGTTCTGCTGCAGCTTGGACGGTGTCGCTGTGTTTGCGGTTTCGTGGACCGAAACAAACTCAGGTTCAGTCAAACTGAGTCGCACAAGGTCATTGATCTTCTTCGTTTGAGTCGCACTGAACAATAGTGTCTGTCTGTCTTTCGGAAGGTGATCCACTATCGCATCAATCGCAGTCTGGAAGCCCATGTCCATGATCCTGTCCGCTTCGTCCAGGATCAACATCTGGAGATTCTCGATACCGAAGTCGGCCGTCTGATCCATGTGCTGAAGCATTCGACCTGGTGTAGCCACAAGAATATTCATCCTCCCCAGACGTTCACGCTCTTCCTGCAGGCTCTTCCCGCCGATGACCAGGCCTGCAGAGAAGGCATGATTACGGCCAACTTTTCGCAGTACCTCAAATATCTGAACGGCAAGTTCACGAGTTGGAGAGAGGATGAGAGCACCCAAGCCATCGTACTCGGTCCATCGTTTGCGGTAGAGGTTCTCAAGCACAGGAACAAGGAAGGCGAGAGTCTTGCCAGAACCAGTTTTGGCTGCTCCTAGAATATCGCGACCTTTCAATGCAGCAGGGATTGCACTCGATTGAATGGTGGTGAGCTTCTTAAAGTGCGATGCTTCAAGCCCAGCTTGGGTAGGTTGCGAAAGAGGCAGATCGGAGAAATCTTGTGGTGGTGTCGATAGTTTCACTTCCAAATCGGCCACTCGCTGACTGAGCGCATCAATGTTCTCGACCTCTCGCTTTCGTTTGAGAGATCGTGCATTGTTCTGAGACTGCTGGCGGGGCCTTGAAGGAGGCCGTCGTGGCTTTTGAGCCATGGCGATAGTGATCACTTTTTCTCTGCGATTTTCAGCCGTCGACCTTTTTTCAACAGGTCATTGATAAGCCTCGCCTTATCGCCACGTGACCGTCTATCTCTCTATCATCGTGGCAGTTGCACCCGGGCAGTGGAGCTGCTTTGTGTACTAGTGTCGCTTACAAGATGACATCTTTACCAAGTCCGAGCATCGACTTTCTTCCGCATCTCTTCCCGTACTTTGTCTTGTGCAAACACATCTGATGCCGCTTCTCTCAAGATACGGCAAGACTATTGAGTAGAGCACAACTCGCGGCATCAAAGCTGTTAGTGGGTATATCGTCTGCTGTCGTAAACCTCAGGTGGTACAGATCAAGGCACGTTGCTCTACCGGCAGCACAAACGATACGAGTTGAGCTTGAAACATCTCTTTGGGCTGAATTCTACCAGTTACATGCTCATGTATTACCTTGGGCAGTGGCTCATCTTAGCAGCATACTCTGGTATACTCGATATCCCTTTCGCCTTTAACAACAGAATATCAATACCTATTATCTGACGATAGTGCACAGCAGATAGACTGCTTGAGACAGCACACTTCTTCTCTTCGTATCTTATTTCGCTTCCAAATTTGCTCATTCTCCAGCTGAGATAGAATTTTACTCCAGGATTAACATTAGGCAGGCGTTTACTGGTGCCTGACGATCGCTCATCTCGTATTCGAATACGTACACTTTGGTGATGCTGACCTTCGCAATAGGTTCACACAAATATCTCTCCAAAACTACTTGTTCCTGCAACTTCCTCATCAGAGAATCATTTTTGTCTAGGCTAAGATGGCCTTCCTTCCTTCAGGGCCTCTAACCCTCAAAGGTGGCTGCTTCTGCTCAGCAATTCGTTATGAGATCTGCATCCCGGCTCTCTCAGAACGCCCACTCGTGCCTGGAGCCCTCCCAACTTCAATTCCGCCTGCCTCCAGCATAACGTACCAGCCTGCACCAAGTTCCGACGCTGCAGCTGAAGCCACTACAACTGTCCCGAATCGTTTGCCAACCATTGAGTATGATCATTGTCACTCCTGTCGTCGCGCGTGTGGCTCCCTATTACAGGTTTGGATCATCTTTGAGCTAAAGTGGGTGACATTCAAACTCGTACCACGGGATGAGAAGCTTGGCTCGGTCGGCCATATCAATTCGCGGGAACAACAGGATAAGATGGTGAGGTATGAGACGCAGGATATCGTGAAGCCATCCAAGGAGCTTCAGGCAGAGACTTATATTGGGCTTTACTCATCGGATGGCGAGGCACAGAGGACGTTCTGTACAAGATGCGGCACACCAGTCGCTTACCACTTCTCGGGAGATCGAGGGCCGGATTGGAACTTGGGACCACTCATCGACATTGCGATGGGGACATTAGGTAAAGCTGTAGACATGATCCAAATCCCGCAGATAACTGACGCATATCAGATCAAGAGAGCCTCGACCTGGAAGGTGTACGACCTGATCAGCATGGGTGGTGGGATGACGGCACGCGTTGGGTAAAGGATCTCATGTATAAGGGAACGGGACCATTGCTTAGGCATCCGACTGGTAGCCCTGCAACTGTCATCGAGGAGGACAAGACCAAGGTTGAGGCTTAGAGGTCAAACCGAGAGTATTTGAGGTCGATGGTTAGCGTGTGCTGTTGCGCGTCATAATCAGAGAGTATCTATAGGTCTTGTCGTAATACTAACTCGTCTGAAGAATGAATATCACACTGTTGTGGAAACATGCAACGAAGCATTCTATATCTATCCCTATATGGTATCTTGGGATCTACAGAATCAGGAATCTATAGCTACAAGTCCTACAAGACACAACAGACATCATAGTTTTGCCTCTCTCCTCACAATAGCATCACCATCGACAATCTTCTGCGTGTTCCCTGTTGGCATTCTCATCATCCCATCCTGCACCGTGCTCGCAATGATCTTGCCAGTCTGTTTATCCCACAACCGACTGTTATGCGTCACTCGATCCGCTCCACTGTTACTTATCCATGACTCCTGAATATACTCCTTCGGCCTTCCTGTCTGTTCATCGACCATCAACCACTCCTTCGCATAGCCATGAAAGTTGACCGTGTGCGACAACGAACCCATCTGGCCCCTCACATTCTGGAACCCAAGTGCCCGCTGCGCGAGAAATAGACTGTTCCGGTCAGAAGCATAGAGGTGAGCGCAAGCGTGCAAATTGATCACATCATCGGCACCAGTTTTCTTCTGCTTCGCTGCTTCCCCAGTACCATCCTCCCTATCGTCCACCAACCGATACAAAACCAATAACCTCCATTTCTTGGCTGCACTACCGTCATCACCACTGACAACACCTCCCATTGGCACCTTGTCTGGATTGTAGCCCCTCATGTCAACCTTTCTCATCTCCAACCCAGGAAACGCATCTCCTCGTTGCTTCCACTCGCGCACACTCATATCATCACTCCATAGGCCATCCATACCCTGGCAAACTGGCCACTCCTCAAATCTCTTCTTTTTCGCAAGCACAACCCCATACTCCTTCTCAAGCCAATCTTTCGGCAACTCCTGATGCTCGAACGCCCTCCTCTGCGTCCTTCCCTTAGAGTCAGGTTTATGCTTCCCCGCCTCATCCCTCTTGAACCCCACCATTGACGCAAAACATAACACGCCCTTTCCATTCGCTCCCTTTGTCGCCTCTCCAGCATCCTGGTAAACCTCCACATACCTTAGCGCGTAGATACCTCCAGTCCGCACTTTGCGCACAACATACCGAAACGCGTACCTCGTATCACCCAGTTCCAGAAAGTAGCCCGTAATGGAGTGTAAATGCATACCAAACGGAACGGTATGTGCCGCAGCCCAACCCGCTTGCGCGAAGACATGCCCGCCGTAAGTGCGTGGAGTTGGCGTAGGCGGGTATCCTGCGGACAGTGAGGTGAAGACCGTACTGCTTGAGGTAGAAGTGCTGCTGTGAGGTTTGAGGGCGATCATGTGGCGAAAAGGGATGGCATGGTCCCGGTCCGGCCAATTGGAGTCGGAAAGGGGAGTGGTTGTTGACGAGGAGGGACTGGAAGAAGCCATTGTGGAAGGTTGATATTAGGTTGAAGAACGAGATACGGGCCTCAAAAGAAATTTCAGGCTCGGGTAGTTGGTTTTTGTAGTCGCCTCAATCCTGAATATATTGTACTTGCTGTGTTGAACGTGCCCAGCAAAAAACAAAAAATGTTGAACTTGTTAGGAAATGTACTCGAGGGCTGTGAAGTGCGGCGAAAAATTTATTGAACCAAAGCGAACAGAACAATTGGTTTGCTTTACCAGAACCACATTCCCGAAGAGGAAGATCTGGTGTGAACTTCTTCGGGAATAAACATGAAAGTAATAACTACCTCATGGCTGAGTCCCGAGCCTCGGCATGTTGATCTTCAATGCTTATCGATAAGTAGCTTTTTAACCCTAACCCTTAGTCCATGTTAGGTAGCATACCATGATGGCAGACAGTATCGATGGGCTGGATTACTTGGCCGCACGCCTCTTCATTAACAACAGCCTATAGCAAGATTTCGCGGAAATTTGAGGAGGAAGAACAAGAAGAGTCTGATCAAGTAGGATGCAACAAGAGCATCCTGAGCCATCCAAGCATCAACTCGATGAATGTGGGAGAGTGCAAGTTGGAGAAGACTGGTTAGATGCTGTACATGTTCAAACAATAGGCTGGCGGAGTCAGCAGTGTCCTTGAAGACTTACCCAGGTGACTGTGGTCTGTTCGTACTCACGCTAACGATGGAAAATCGAATGATACACACGGGTTGTGGTAGACAGGACGAGCACCAAAAGGCGAACTTCTTCAGGCTTAGGGGTCAATTGAGCCGCCAATTGCCGTCGCTAGGCGCTTGCGTCTCAAACTCGAAAACAATTCTACATTCTCACTTGCAAACACAGTCATATATTATGTAGACCGTAAAAGCGGCTCAGAACGACACACAAAATGTCTATCGCCTGCACGGTCTTATAGTGTAGTGGTGATCACACCGGATTTTGAAACAAATTCGAAATCCTCCTCACGGAATTTCCGGTAACCCCGGTTCGAATCCGGGTAAGACCTCTTTTTGCATTTTTCGTTTGCATAATCTATTCAAGCCCCATCGAAAACATAGCTCTAGAGGTGCTTGGTTTGCGCACAGTTTGTTGCATTATGGTATGGTTTTTGTTGAGCGCGTGTAAGCTGCGACAGTGGCTTGGCGCCGCCAGGCGGCTACAGTTCGGGCTGGAACTCTATTCAACCTTACGGTTGACTAGATCACGAGCACAAATCGACAGGAAACTGACAGAACAGACACCTGATATTGTTGCACTGTGGAGCTGGAGAGACCATAGAAAGTACATACACACCAAAAACCAAAACCCTGTTCTTTCTTGATCAACTGTTTGATTTCCTAATGACTAGCTGGCGTGAATGCATCTGTCTCGTAAGTACCAATCACGATGCTAGCAACACTATGAAAATAGCAGTAAAGGCAGCCATGACAACATCAACTTCCCCAACGCCTCCTTCGCCAACTGCGCCGTTCAGGTCATATATTTGTCTCGCCCTCTGGAAGTGAGCTTACTGTACAGTAGTAATCGTACCACACCAGTTAGCCCAGCTCGAGGCCAACATTAATCAAGAGAAACCGAACATCAGAAGTTTATGCCAGCACAACGGCGGCGACAGCAGCAGCACCAGCCATGGCTAAGGAAGCAGCGTTGACGGTAGCGGCACCAGTATACTTCGCGATCAGACCACTTCCGGTGAGGGAGCTAGAATCACGTTAGCAGATATTCAGTATGCGGTATCATTAGTGAGTCTTACGCATTAGCGGGGATCTTAGCACCAGTGCCAGTAGCAGCCCACACAGACCAGTTGGCTGAGTCGGTAGCGGCTGAGCCTGAGACCGTCACAATCGTTGAGACCACAGGGCATACTGGAAGTGGAGTAGCAGTGACGACTGCACAGCTAGATGTGATCGGGAAAGTTGCTGTGGCTTCGAGATGATACGTCGTGCAACTCGATGTGATCGGGTAGCCTGATGTCTCGATATGCCACGTGGAGCAGCTGGATGTGACAGGGTAATCTGTTGTGCCCTCGAGATGGAAAGTGGAGCAGGTGGTTGTGGTGCTTGCGGCCGGTGTTGTGCAAGACGAGGTGGTGATCGTTGTTACACTTCCGCTGATGGGCTTGTTTGTGGCATCTGGAGTCTTGGCAGTACTCAAACTAGAGACGCCACTCCAGCTACCCCAGCTCACTGGGACGGTGGCATCTGGAGTAGCAACATTGCCCTTGGTGCTGATAGCGCATACTGGACTCGGTGTCGCTTTGAATGTTGTGCAGCTAGACGTGATCAGGTACCCAGCTGTTTCGATGTGCCAGGTTGAGCAGCTGGTTACGTCACTAACTGCCAGTGTGCTGCAAGACTGAGCGGCGGAGAATGTGACACTACCACTTCCTGACCCCGATCCGTTAGACCAATCGGTCCAAGTCGCAGCTGCGGTTGTGACTGTGACTGATGTGACCTTAGAGGTGGAAGTGCACAATGGTGTGGGAGTGACAACCACAGTCGTACAGCTAGAAGTGACTGGGTAACCGGCCGCGGCATCCTCAATGTGCCATGTCGTGCAGCTGACCGTAGTACTAGCTGAAGGCGTGGCGCAGGATTGAGAGGTGACTGATGTGACTTTACCACTGCCTGAGCCATTGGACCAATTGGCCCAGGCATCTGTGGTTGCAACTGATGAAGTTGTAGTAGATCGCGAGTTTGATGACCAAGCATCCCATTGAGCTGCGTTTGCCTGATACCCATTGCCAGCTGTGCTGCTCAAAGAGGGGCTGCTCATCGTGACATCAGGGTAGTCTTGGGAAGTGGCGGTAGAAGCCGTCACATTCGTTTCGGGGGTAGCCATTGGAGTTGGCGCCGCAGAGGAAGCAAAAGGCAGGCATGGATTTCCGTTGAGTTTGTCGTACATAGCTAGGCCAGGAATGCTGCCGGAGGCGTCTCCGTAAGAGTTACTGTTTTGAGGGTAATGAGTGCAGTAGAATGGCGATGCGAAAGTATAAGCAGCACAAGCGGAGGATTCCTTGCATAACCAAGCGCATTGATATGAATTCGGCATCTTGTGGCGAGTCTCTGCTTCTCTAGGTGGAAGCTTTCTGCATCGCTGAGCATAATACGTACTGTCCAGTCGAAAGAACGCATTGTTGCTGTTGCACTCGTAGTTGTGCTTCGGAACACTGTCAAGGACACGGCAGGAGTCCGATCCTGCAGTTGTGACAGGGTCGTTGGTGTTCGTGCTTGATGCGGGGGTATAAGCAAGAGTCGAGCTGGCGAGACTCGCTAAGAAAATCGAGAACAACATGATTGAAGGAAAGACTATGGTCAGTATGTAAAATGAGTGACAGGGTTGTTGCAGCGTAGGGGAACAGTACACGACCAGAGGATGCCATTTCCTTATATTGCATTGGGTCAGGCCGATGATAGTATGACCGCATATCTTGATACTCGCTTCTTTTGCATTGTCCTAGCCGAAGTAGGAGAACAGCTCAGTTTTGCCACCAGTACATCAAGCACTTGGTCTCAGCTCCGGCAATAATGCCAACAGAGCGTGAAGTTTAATTGGTACCATTTTGGTGCGCCTGCCCGAAACATATCGTGGCGCAATCACAAGTTGTTTCTTGTGCACGATCACTGACTTCTGTACTTGACCACATTAGAAGTACACATCTGTATCACTAGTAGAATGCTTCACCGCAATCTGCGGATTCATTCAATCACCTGATAACAATCTCATTGACAGCAGTCATTTTCCGTACATCCACCAAAACTCTTGTTTGCATAGAGGTCTCTTTTCTGGTAAAAATTGGGGTGATGTATGTCGTGATAGTTGGCAGAACAAGACTTCCGCACGTGGCTATCGAACGTGGCAGTTGAGCGTGGCTTGTCTCGCATTATGTGGCTGACCAGCTGGTAACAGCTGGAGAGTACTCTCGGAACGACTTGGCTATTAAGGATACCTTTTAATGGGGTCATATGTACAATGGCGAACGTTTTAGGCCTCGGCCTGCAGAAAGCAGGCGATGATACGCCATGCTCTTGTGTTCAAAGTGGAATAGTGTTTTTCGCCTTCGACCGTAACGAGCAAAAGTTGACCGTTATACTTCTTGGCAAAGCTTGGGTCGGCCGCGATGACACCCACGATGAATAGTCAAGACGAGCTTATCCTCCCAGCACCAATCACAGAACTTTCACAAAGCGCACTTTGTGGGAAGCTGAAAGTATTGTGAAGAGATGAGATAGATGCCACATCCACTGAGCGGTACTGGGGGGTTCAGGGGGAAAAAGATGCTGGGGCAGGATCGAAATTGGTGTATGCAAGCTTGGCAGCACGAGACTTTGGTCAACCAGCACACGTCAAGGACAACGATGATAAGTGCTAAATGCACACTCTCCAGGTCGCCCAATAGTAAACACCGTTCCCAATGGCGCAGACTCTAGAAGTTTTCAGGCCTATTTGAAGAAGTAAGAGCTCCGGTGCTGGTTTAGCTGACGCTTGAACGTGGTGGAAATTAGGTACTCAGACCCCTTTTACCATTGTCACCGATTTCTGATAAAGCGCTCACACATGGTCTGAGAAAGCGTACAGTGAGTATTGACAATCATACTTTTAACGCCGACATCCAGAAAAACGTTTTCAGCTCAACCTTGCAATGTCCTCATTACTCATCGTGATCACGAAACTAGTCCAATCCTGTCACGAAGGAAAGGATTCACGTGACCCGGCGGCTTGTCGCAATTTCCATTCTGCTTCCTGTCCCTTTCCATGCATCATTTTTCTGCTTCTTTCTATAGGCAGGTTGCAAGACGCCTGTTCGTGTCTTCTTCCTTTCTTGAGCTCTCCCCACGATGAGTGAGCCCACGTGCTACAACAAACAACATTCGTCACAAGCGATTCCGGAGCTAAATGACGTGATAAGCATTTCGGCTTGTCGTCCAATCAGAACACCATGCAACACCGGAAGCTAAAGCACGCAATACATGGTCAGCTACTCATATGCAGCCTCTGGTAACACAACTCAAGTGATATCGGGGGGGTCGAAAGCAGGTGAGATGATATGAGACCGAACTTGCGACCTCCAAAGAGATGGCGTCTTGCATCCTTCGAGAATACTTCTCGTCTCTGCTGAGCAAGAAATCCACAAGTTCATCATAACATCGAAGAAGTCTTTTGATACGAAAATGTCTTCCTTCTACAACACACGCTCAGTAAAATGGCTTATCCCGAGCGCCAGTCTTTCCTCTTCTAGTCAGTCGACGCAGAAGCCGGCATCGAAGACGATCGAGAAGCATGACAGCAAATCGATACCTCTTTCCAAAGAGCGCAAAGTCGACAATGGCGCCCTTCCAAGAGCAACGACTACTGGCCGATAGCTTGGTTGAGCCCTAACCTGCCTCTCCGTCTCCTCGTGTGTGATGTGCAGTGATATCTCCATCACGCCAGGCACGATCTTGCCACACATCGGCAGTCCGATACTGGCAGTTTCACTCTAGGCTACTAGAGCATGAATTTGCCGGTTTCCGTTGTCGCTCGACCTCGAGTACTGGTGTACGCCACTAAGGTCAATAAACAGCAAGGTGTATCCTGGGTAGTCCCATCCAACACAAAGCTTCTACTGTCTATGAGCCTCGTTCTTACGACCTAGCCTCAGCATTTACCTCCTCGACAACTTCCTCAATAGCAGGCAAGTCACTGTCAACTTCAAGGATATCCAATAGCAGGCCACCATCAAGTTCGATTCTTATACCCTAGACTAGTCAGCCAACAAGTTTCCACAACGATTTCGTGACTTCATACGTACCAGACGTAACATCCGCTTCGGCGACCCCTCAATTGCACAACATACCCTCACGATGAACTCAGAATCATTTTTCATGTCCTCTGTGCCATCCCAATCTTCAAACACCTTTTGCAAATCCTGGTACGCCTCATTGTCGGCTGCCCATCGATGCACAGCATCACACATACCATCGGTGAAATTTATGTCTGACTTGAAGCGGTATATAGACTTTGCGTAGGTGCTTGTCAACAAGTTCGCTGCATCTCTATCCACGTAGAGAACCTGCTCACGAACCGTCGACAGCGCGGTATCTCGTAGTGACACTATTTCGGGCTCCGCCGTATGGGAGTTGCGAATGAAGTACAACTCATTCCACCAGTCATTGTGAGTCATTTGTACGTAACCAAGGTTCTTGAACACTCCACAGTGATCCGCGTTAAAAGTCTGAGAGATTGTTCTTCCTCGGTCGATATTCAGCCTCATCCATGGCATCTCACAGAGCATTGCCGAAAGAACTGTCTCGGCGAGTTCACGCTGAGTGCCCGTAGCACACGGTTTGCTATTGACAAGACTAAAAGTCCAGGGCCAGCTGTAATCGTCGACATGGCAATGCATTCTCTTCGCCATTGTCGTGATGTTGTCGCACAGCCATCCCACCGACACAAAGCGGTCGGCGAGGCAATGTGGGAACTCAACTACCGTATCATCGTCCCTGACGGAGTCGACACCTGGTCTGAACTCCCGATATGCCGTACCACGCCGGATGATGATATGGGCCCCAATCGTAGGTGATGAAGAATACATGTGCTCATAGATGCAAAATTGGATCTCGGTTGGTAGGCTTGAGAACTGCAACCTTTGACTGGCTTGGTATTTGAGTTTCTCCGGAGTGTCTGCCTGACTTGATTCTTTGGGAACATAAGCTGCTCCCAGTTTCAAAACATCATCCAGCAGTTTAGGTTGATTGTTATAGTATACGAAGAAACGCAAACGTCCATTGGAACTCATAGTTGTGTATACAGATTCTCCCCGATAAGGTGTGAAGTGAAGTGAACAGGCAGCAAGACTCATAGATGCTAGTTGCTTTAAACATGCTCGGCAGTCTTCTAACTTGCTGGCGTTAGAACAATCATAAGCTAGCCATTCCCGAATGGGATGTTGCTTCGTTTAGGTGCCCAATGGTTGATATTTTGCTAGTGACTATATGACTTGAGAAGTAAGACTATAGAGTGTTAGTTCGTGAAGTTTCGAAATAAGTGATATGTGGTGGCGGCCGTTTCAACACCCGTCCGGCTGCACAGTAGTGAAGGGAATACGTCTGTGGTGGGGATGGAAGGAGCATGAGGGATGCTTTGCACCGCCACACATACACCAGGCTTGATAAGCCACTGTTTGCACCGCCATAAAATCCATCAATCAGCCTTGAGAGCCACAACTAATCTGACCTCCGCCACAGGAATGAGGCATCCCGTGTCGGAGTGTTGTTGATTAAGGTTCAAGACTACTCACCGGCGGCGGATCATGGTTGTTGAGGTGCTTCCAACATGAAGCCTTTCCCGTGCTGTTAGTGAAATGAGCTCAAACTCATGCTAGGTTTACTTACTACGCTCATCCAAATTCGAGCACATCGGGTTAGAAGCTAGCGAATAGCCAGTACATACACCTCAAGAGCAATGCCATAAGCTCATGTTTGTATGCTGCAAAACCATGATCTTGAGAGCTGGGAAAGGGCTGAGCCTCCTCCCTCTTAATTAACAGCTACAGAACTCGTCTTTAACTGCGCACAACTAAGACTCCAGCGCTCAATCCCCACTTTGTCACAGCTCCCATCCATGGCCTCACTCAGTTTGACCAGCACCTTACTGTTCTCCATATCCATTGTACTCATAGCTTGCAGCCAGCTTTGCACCCCAAACCTCGTCCACAACGTGTCCACACCACCCGAGACCTGGAAGCCTTTCCACAAAAGAGCTAGAACCAGCTTCCTAGTCTCGTCACGCAGTACTGGGCTTCCATAAAGCGACATGATGCGTTCCCAAGTGCCACTTCGTCGGTACAGGTCCATGTCTTGCTCTGTGCGGACACTGCTGGCTAGCCAGTTGAGGAGCCAAGTGACCTCAACAGTCCACGCATCTGAGCCGGTGTCGTCAGTGCCGGGCTCACGCAGCAAGATCTTATCAACCCAGTAATTAATCAATCGCTTCCAATCCCAGGTGGGCGTGTGTAACAGGAATTTATTCGCCTTCGCATACATTTTGTCACCTGGATTAATCATGACATGCAGCAACTGGTGTGCCAATTGCGGCACAATAGTAGGCAAGCCTGTGGTAAGACCATGATGTTTGATCGTTCCAAGAAGCTCTGAGAGCAGAAGAAAGACCTGCGGCTTTGGCTCGAAGGCCACCGGCGAAGATGTATCAATTGTATGTGCGATGCTCTGAAGCAGTTGTACGCTTTGTAGCCTTATCTCCTCATCTGGTGATAAGAGTCCGAGGACGAGGCGACTTAGACGGTTGCTACGGATCTCAAGCTCGATATCCATGCTGAGTGGCCATTTATCTAGTCCTTCAAGAGAGCTCGGAACTTCGATATTGCCATGCAAGAGCTTTTCGAACTCAGATATGTCGAATGTTTCTTCCATGGAGGTGGGTTCGTCCAAGTCCTGCTGGAAAAATTTATCGTTTATCTTGACATCATACAGCTCCGCTTCGAATGGTGTGGAGGTTGGTTGCTTGTCTACCTTGTCGAATGCGTCCTCGAGATATCTGGCAACTTTTCCATCACAGCAGGCCATCATGCTCTCTTTCAATTGCTGCATGACGCGGTAGTTCTCTCCTGCTTTGTCCAGGTTTGCGAAGAATTGCGCGACGAACAAAGCTATATTCTTGACCACGCTTTTCTTGCCCTCATGCTTCTTGGTAGCGAACTGCCACTGCTCGGCTACGCTAGCTGCTAGCAAACTGAGGGGCTTCTTGTCTGATAGGAGCTGTTGAGCTGCTTCAATCTCGTCCAGATATTTGACTGGCTTTTGATTTGCTCGAGTAATGCTATTATCTAGGAAAAGAAAACACTCGTCCATCGGTGAGAAGTGCTTAAACTGCTTTTTCGGCTTCAGACTGCTGGACATGGCATTAAACGAATGAGAATGATTCAAGATACCACGATGCAGCAAAACTCTCTCGACTGTCCTGACAATATCTGTGACGCCGCTTGCAGCTTCACCCAAATAAGTCACCTTGAGTAATTGACCCAAGGGACTCAACGAGTCGTTGTCGGATTTTTGAAGCCATTTGGTTGATGATGTCAACTCTGCAATTTGTACGCAGTAGCGTAGCTGGTCAACGGTCTGTTCCGACGCATCAGAGTCAAGGCCTGCGCCTTCGAGCTTCGAGCACAAGCCCGCCATGGTTGGACTGACATCAAATGTAGCACTGGCGGATACGTTCGGTAAGGTTCTGTAGTACAAGGCGAGACATTCCAGTATTGCGGTGATATTATCAGCGCTTGTACTAGATGTATGCTGCAAGGCGAGAGTGACATCCCGCACCACTGGTATCCTGGCTTGCACAAGCTCTAGCAATTTAGTACGTGCCTGTTCCCACAGGTATGCATTACTTGTCAGGTGGGTTGAAAATGCCATGAGCACCTGTCCTAACTTCGTAAGGACAACGGTTAACAATCGAGCGCCCGATATCTTCAGCAAACCCTCATCGGAGGAAAATAGCTTCTGAATGTATGATCGGTCTAGTGGCCGCGGAATGATGCTCTCAATGACAACGGTCGTCGGCGGAGGATGCCTCGGCTTCCTGTCTGCCAGTCTTAGGGGTTGCGGAATCGGAGATTCAATGATCGAGAAGAGAAGAGCAAAGGTACCTCTCCATGCCGCATCTTCACTATTAGGAGGAGATATCTGCTTGCGTTTCGAAAAGTAATCAGCCACCAACTCAGGGGTTACGTTAAGGATGTCGATGAGTAATGAAGACTGGAGAACGTCCTGCTGAGGCCTTAGTCTTTGAATGAAATTTGACAAGGTGACGTTCTTGACAGGCACGCTGTTCGTGTAGTCGTCCCGGAATGTCAATGACTCGAGGCCAAGGTCAATGTAGTCGTCATCTGCGCTTTGGAAAGTGCTGCTACTTGTCGAAGGTGGATACCAGCCTTGTTGGGGAAGGATTATTCCTTTATTGGTTGTGCACAGCTTCTGCAGCACACCATGAGCTGCTTCTCGTACAGAGGCCTTGACCCCAACGGCAGCGTCTTCAGCCTCGAAGCTATACAGGACCGCGATAGCCTCTAGATGCGTGGAGTTGAAGAATCGCTGCAAGGAGGCTCGTGCAACGTCGCTATCATTAAGGAAAGATGCCTCAATTGCAACAAGCACCTCCAGAATTGTTTGCTGACTCTCCTGAAGGAGGCCATGGAGCATTCCATGCAGTGCACGTCCTTGGTTCAGAAGTTCGGTCTTGCAGGCCGCATCCAGACACTTTATCAATGTCAGAAGGAGGCGAGTAGTTAAAGGTCGAAGTGTAACCCCCTGGTTCGTTCCTTCCTCCTGCTCTCTTTTACCGTGCTCTTTGTGTTCTAAAAGGATGTCAGATTTGTGTATGAACAAGTCTCGTCGCATCCAGATCTCATTCGCCCGAGCGCCACCATCAAAGGCCGCCATCTGCGTCAGGAGTCGAAGACATGGTGCTGCCAAATGCGGTTTTGTCCTAGAAGTCGCCAAGCCCTTACCAAACAGCTTCGACTGATCGCGCCTCAGGAGACTATCAATCAAGGAGAGACCAAAGGAGCGATGATCAAGGGAACCAGAAATGGCATTAAGATACTCCGCCAGAGCCTCAGGAACTGCTGTAAGGACAGCTTCCGCAGCATTTTGCTCGACAGCAAAAGACCAGGTAGCAAGCAGGTCGTACAAGTCGACTTGGTCGGCGGAGGCAGACCTTTGCCACTGAGAGTATTCCAACAAGACTTGAAGTTGCTTCGCCCTCTTCGGAGATGCAGTTTCCATTCGTGAAATAGCAACGAGATGGGCTTTAAATTTGTCGATGTTTGCGGCTACGGCATCCTCCGCACTCTGTCGAAACTCCAGCAAATAATGGATTTCGTCCGCGCTTGTTAGGGCATCCTCACTCGGCTCGTGTGTCTGTTTGCGTCGCTTTGAAGGTCTCTCATGAGTTCCAGCCATTTCAGTGCTGTATCTTCGTGAAATATGAGGAGCACACACCGCGCTGTGTAGGCAGTGTAATGCGATAACTGAACAGTACTTTTCATGTTGACAGCTGCAGAAAATATTGGTGAGGCTAATAAGGTTATGTAAGCTTATCGATAAGCATCCATACTGACCCAAATCGCTTCCCAGTTGGCATGCTTTTGGAGCGGCAGTAAGGGCAATACTCTATGGTGAAATGATATTGAACCATCTCAATTCATTCACAATGTATATTCGAATCTAAGCCATCAAATGATGGGGGGGATTTTTTTTTTTTGCAGGAATCCCCAATATCATTTCACCGACCAAAATCCAAGTTCACTGGTGGCCTTTCTGGGCTTTGATATCCGCCAAAACTACCTAATCTGGAGACACTCTTATCCAATAATCCATGAGGCAACTCCATCCATCTACCTATCCAATCCATCTCATCTACATCTGCTCGGTCCTTTGCATTGTGTCTGCTTTACTCCTCAGCATCTCTGAGCCACCTAGCAAGGAGGAATGCAAGCATTTGATGTGCCGTATCAACTGCATCTTCATGACAAGAGCCTGCTTGAATAGATGCTCTATCTCCTTGTCGCTGTTGTCAGTGGGATCACAAACCAAAGCAAGAAGTCATTTTTTGTCAAAAGACACTCCTTTATTTGGTCATTTTCAACTTGTGCTAGGACACTCGAGGACACCAGTACGATGCTTCCAGTTCGACCAGCCTCCTCAGTTCTCAGTGACATTATCCTCAATTAGTGCCTTAACCACGATAATAGTTGTCACTCTGCCCACCACCACCATGATTGCTTCCACCAAATTGTTGAGGACCATATCCACCACTCTGCGTCGCCCCGTAATTGTAGCCCTCATTGGACCCCGAGAAATACTCCTGCCCATGATACTCCCCACCCCGCTCATACACCTCATAACCACTCGGCGCAGGCATTGGGCCAGGACTAGGTGTCGGACGGCCCCGGTCAGCCCTCATCGCGCTCTCATACAGCTCGTTCCCACCTCCGACGCTCGACCCCATAAAGCCCCTGTACTTATCACTATCTCCATAGTCGCCATCATCCTCGGGCAATCCGCGTTGACCATCGCCAGGTAGTTCCCGTTTTCCTCCACCGCCAAGAAACGACGAGAGTTTGTTGAATTTGTTGAGTTCGGATGCATATTGATTGACTCCAGGGAGCTTACTTGCCATCGAGAGCATGTCGCCGAAGCCTCCACCACTGTTTCCTCCTCCGCTTCCACCCCACGATGATGAGCTGTGTCCGCCTCCATGTCCGCCTCCGTGTCCGCCTCCGTGTCCCCCTCCGTGTCCGCCTGCACCACCACCGAGGAACGATTCAGCTTGCTGGAATATTCCACCAAGGCCACCTTGAGACTGCGATGAATGGCCGCCGCCGCCATGCTGCCCTGGATGCCCTGTTAATCCACCAATCACATTCTCCGCTGAGTGCAAATAAGAACCATAATTGTACCCGCCACCCTGTGCGTGTCCCTGTCCACCAGGAGGCCTGTGACCGCCTCCGTGGCTAGCCATACTGCTTCCATGGCCCGCATGGTCGTCTACACCTTCCTTGTGGTTCTTTCCCTGTCGCACAGCCTGCATGTTCAGAAGACTATCAATATCCCGTCTTCCTTCGGCCCATTGTCGAACCTTAGCGAACATATTTCTATGGCACTCGTTCCCTCGTTCGTCACGCAAGGTTGGATGATGGAAGATACTGTCCACGTCTTGCATTACCCGGTCCACTGGCACTTCAGGATGTTCCCACGCATAAAGGATCCTTGGCGCAATGAACTTCAGAATCTCGCCCGCTACAGCACCAGCAGGGTCGTTAAGGATATTGCTGAAATGATCTTTTGATAGCATGGAGTGGGTAGGGTCACTGCTGTTTGGATCATCCCAGACTTCGTATTGGTGCTGCTTGTTCCATTCTGTTACGCCCTCGGAACTGCTTTGTAGGGTCTTTTGAAGCGCTGTCAGCAAAGGACGAACGAATGGAGCGAGAAGGGAGAAGATGAAGACAGTTAGAGTTTCGGTGATGCGCTCCACGAGGGCTTCAAGCCCGGGAATCTTTTCGATAATGCCGGAGATTGTGCGGACGACTTTATCTCGGAAGACAAGGATTGGGTAGATTTGTCGGATGGTTTTAGATGGGTCGAAGTCGGGCATGCCGACCAGGCCTTGGGGTCTCACAATCTGTTGACCAGAGGCTGGAGGTTGTGATGTTGCGAATTGAGCAGGTGCGGATGTTGCAGGCTGTTGCCATTGGGAGCCTTGGTTCCACTGGTCATGCTGGGGTAGCGACTGTTGTTGCTGTCCCCAAGACTGAGAAGGAGGAGGTTGTTGCCATTGCGATCCCTGATTCCACTGGTCGTGAGGTGGCTGCTGCCACTGTTGATGCGGTGGAAGAGGCTGTTGATTGTAGTTGTTCCATCCTTGATTTGGTTGCTGATAGTTCTGTCCTTGATTGTATTCATTCCAACCGCTCTGTGGGTGCTGGCTGTAGTTATTATCCCCGTGACTTGCGCCGTAGTGGCCCGCACCAGGATAGTCACTCGGGCCGGCCCTTGAGGAACTGTAGTCATCAACTCCTCGTGAGCCACCGCCTTCTCTACTTCGCCTAGCCTCCGCTTGAGAAGAAGCTTGCAGCCTCTGCGCTTCTGAGACCAAGTCACCAGTCCCGGGGACCTTTGACAACAGCTTTACAAGGGTTGTAAGCGGGTTCGATGAGCTAGCAGCCTGTTCAGCCACACCCATGGCGTTGTCCATTTCATTGACTTCGCTCTGTGTGAAATGATCCGTGGCCTCACCCAATACCGAATGGTAGAAGTCGACCATACCAAAGGTACCTGTCACAAGTGGATACACGCGCTTACCTTTCAGATTAACCTGTGTGTTTGTACCAACAAGTGGGAAAACATTGCGATGACCTAATTCGATCAATGCAAGTTCGACGTAATTAGTATGCGCGCCAAAGTCTTCCAGAGTGTGCAGTCCTTGGCCAAGCAGTCGACATGCTTCCGCAAGGTCCTCGTCATTGCCTTTTGAGAACATGCCAGAACCACTTGTATACAACCGGCCATGGTGGATACTCTGTGTGAAGCTGTACTTGACAAAGGCCGCGCTTGTTGCCCAATCACCTTTTCCATTGGCGATATAGTTCTTCATACCTGTTTGAGGATCAATCTCGAGCTCAATGGGTCGAACGGGAGCACGAAGTCGTGCATCATAAGGTCTGGCATCCTGAGTTAGTTGATTAGCAGGTGATTTTCATGAGGCACATATTTCGTGAACAGTACCTGATCATCATTGTAGTTCTTCGGGTTGCTTTAATTCATTAGCTGGATTGAACTCGCTAACTGACCTGACTCACTCGATGTGCTCCTCAGGTCTGTAGACACCCAATCGCTCCGAGGTAACCTCAAACTCGGCAGTGGCATAACCAAAACCGAGGAATGACAATAGCCAGACAAGGATTCGTATTGTCTCTGGTTGTGCTTTCTTGAGAGCACCTGTATCCATGGCCTGAGAGTAGTCTCGGAGCCAGTTACTATCGACGTTGAGTCTTTTAATGTCTTCCAGTCCCGTGAAGTACTTACCCAAAGTATACTCTCTTGATCATCATCGAGCTCCATTTATGATGCTTGATGCAACTAACCTGCTTGAGCAGGTCCTCGATGTCTCCATGCCGCCAATTCCTGCCCTCGATTGCCGAAATGGAAGCAATGTCTGGTTGTTTAGTATTTGGTTGTTCCTGGTGGACTTGAGTATATACTTACTGCCAGCACCGAAAGCATGAGCATGTGTGGTGAACAATATCAGTGCAACCAACACAATCAGGAAAACACTTTTAGACGACAATGCCATCTTGCTAAAATTGTTAACGTTGTGGCTGTGGTACGTTTTCAGAGGTGTAGAATAAAAATGTGTTAAACGATTTCGGATACGTCCATTTAGTGGTATAAATTGTTGGCGTGTGTGGATGACTGTTTGTCAAGCTTCGAAATATGCCAGTCTAGCAGAAGTCAAGATATCACCAGCTAGCATGCATATTATCAGCTCGGCGGTCATGCATGCAAGAGAGACGTAAGAAGCTTGTTTGGTGTACCATCAGTTTGGGTAAGTGACTCGAGGTGGGGGTTCGGTGCGGTAGCACTTTTGAAGTGGGATGCGAAGTTATCCCAACCCCTGCAAGAGCGGCAGGAGTGATCGATGGGTGGATCTTATGATTTCAGATCCAGATACGCAAGGGCTGTCTGGATATCATTGAAAAAACAACTGAAGCATGAATCAACACGTCACAAGATCACGGAGGAGCAGAGACGAACGATGACAGAGAATCTATTGCCTAAAATACAGCGTATGAACGATGAGAGTTCCCGCAACTGAGCAATGTGGATTCCCGTAAACCTCCTTGGGATTGTTGTTTTTGATTCTTTCAAACCAGTCGTGTAAGTGTCGTCTGATGGATATCATCCTTGCATCGCAATCTACCACATATGTGACCCATCCTAACCGCTCAACCATCTGGTGAATGTTTATCGTAGATGGCGCCCACCCATAATATGCACGTATGCCGTAGCAAAACCCAGCCCAAAAGCTCGTCAACATCGAGCGACCGAACGGTAATAACATATGAAAATAGGAACAAGAACAAAAGTCATGTACTCATCGCTTCAGTCCGGCGATCTTCGAAACTCCGGGCGAAATCAAAGTCGTTCATTTTTCATCGCTGTGCCTCAACAGATAAACTCCAGTTCTTTATCTAACAAATGTCCACTTGATCTGGTATCATGATGTAATTTGTCGTCAAATCGCTATGCCTTCGGGGAATCAATCGTATGGTCGTCGAAGAATGTACAGTCGTGAATAGGATTGAAATTACGTTTTGAGGACAGCCACTTGACCCGACAAAAGATATACACATCACAACACCGATCGCTAATCAACCAACATGACGCACAACAATGTTTGGAAGACTCGATCAACGAGTGGCGAGGACCGCCGAGTTGAACGTCTACCAGCGACGCTGGGACTGCTGCATCATAGCTGGAGAGATAGATGATGGTGGGCTCATGCGGGTGCGGGTGTCCGGGTTGACAATTGGTATCGGGTTTCGGGATCGGATTGCAGAAGGTTGATGAATCTTCAAGTTATTGTTCATCGCAAAGGCAGTCGGCGGAGAAACGTAAGAAGGCATGGCGCCCGTCAAGGTGAGAGCAGGTGTGGTGATGTGTGGTTGTATCTGTTGCTGAAGAGGCGAGCTATCAGGCGAACCACTTGATAGCGAGGATCGATCGGAGGAACCGGACGTTACTGATTGACGCTGCGAAAAGTCAGTTCGTGTGACAAATGGAGTGCTAGACATCAACGTACCTCGTCCCAAGTTAATAGGTTAGGACAGAACTCCATGTCATCATCCAAGTCAAAGGACCGGCCGGCCTCGAATCGCGCGCGGAAAGCCGTCAAGGCCGGAGGCTCTGTTATCACAACCTTCTCTGTCTGTTTGTGCTGTTGTTGCTGCTGCTGCTGCTGCTGTTGTCTGAACTGTCGGTTGTTTGGCTGTGCAGACGACATGCGTTGGTTTCGACGAGAACGGCCATGGTGATTCGTTGACTGCATCATGGGATGAGGATTTTGAACGTGATGCTGGTGAGCACCGTAGAAGTAGGTCGACATGTTTGCAGGTAGTAGTGCAGATAGAAGAAGCAAAGTTGCTGCGGGAGCTGTTCAACTTGGAGGCAGATCGAAGGTAGGTGCGGCTGAGGAAGGCAAATTGCGGTGAAGGAACAAACAGCCAACCAGTCGCAATCGAGGTCACGTCAGCTTGGTTTTCTTTTTTGTTGCAGATAGAGAAATCGTAAGTGTCAAGTATGCCGTTTGCGTCGTAAGGCAAGTATCAGTCGTCGATGCAAGCAGAGTGAGGAAGGAAATCGATTTTGGTGGGACGAATTGACAAGGTGAAGGGAGATGCAAGCAAGCGGAAAGGCAGAAGGCAGGAAGAGCACCCAAGAGCAATAATAGACAGACGGATGACCGCTCTAGGATGATGTAGGTTGAAGCTACTGGGACACTTGGGCCCTTTCGATCACTAGCGCAGATGGCTAAGCAGGAACCGGACGGAGCAAGGCGAAGACCACAGCGAGTGGGCAACCTGGCAGCAGCTTGGGACGACCAAGTCCCAGGAAGATTCGTGGAAAGAGGCACTCATGACCCACGGCTATGAGAATGGCCACTCACAGCAGCAGGAGTGACGGAAAGTTCACGATCGAGCGGCCGCCATTGGTCGAACTTACGCAGCGTGTGCAGGGTCTGTCAAGCATTAGAGGTGGCGAAAGCTGAATGGCGGCGGCGGATGCGTGACTTTTGGTTTCATGGTAATTTCCAGCATGGCTCCATGTAAACAGAGCGAGTCCGAGTGCAGCTAGAGTGCAGCACTGAGCACGCCCAGCCCCACGGCTGCAACTGCGCCATTGTTTCCCTGGCGCCTCTTTTGGCCTATGAGCATGCTGTTTGGTTCTTTAGCATCGTTGAATCCGTGCCATCCCCAGGTGCTATGGGCCTTGTTTTATTTAGCACAAACAATGCATCAGCATAATCATAAATGTGCGTGTCACTATTGCGACAAGATGCACGAACTGTTTCAAAGGGACTTCGGCAGTGACTGCTTTCTGTGCATGTAAACACACATGACCAGTATGGGCAGATCATGTGTAGCATTGGAATCCTATTGCTTGCTGAGAATCATTGGTCCTACACGAATAGAATTGTCGTAGCAGCACTGTCGTGAAGATCTTGGGATATTCTGGAGGGTTCTTGAGACAGGGCTGTGAAAAGACCCATGACAACAAACTGATAGGGATAGCTTTATGCAGATCTCGAAGTGGTTTTCAGGCGTCGAGACCCCTCGAGATCATAGATTTGTGTTGAGAGATCTGGCATCACTGCCTCGTATCTCGACCAATCCAAGCTTCTGGCAGGCACTGCGCTCACCTTTCCGTCATCCTGCAGAGCGCCAGCACCACACTGTTCATTTCAAGTTAGATTGGTTTCACACCACATCCAATATGGTGTAGTCTGATGAGCTCACGGAAGAATTGATTATCCCTCAGTTCGCTCATAGCCGGTGTTCTTCCGTTACTTTCTATGCTCTTGGAAGAAAAGTTTTGGGTACAGTCGCGATGTCAGCAGATTGCGCCTGTCTTGATATTTATTTCGTTTTGCGCAAAGTATCATGTCAGTATATTATGGTGACAGGTCGTGTGCTAGATTACGAGATTGCTACTAAACCAGCAGCTTGGACTGTCTGATGCCTTTTGCGTAGTAAAACTATTGCTGATTGAGTATTTCCGTCAAAAAGTCATACGAGACAAGATTGGTTCGTGAATGCCATCGCGTCGCCTAAACTTATTGCCGAGCATCGTCTACCTCTACAATCACAATCGACAGTTCTTGCAGCGTGTATTTGGTAAGAACAACTTATATATTGAGAATAGATCCTGGGCAGTTTCTCAGTACGACCAACTTGGGCTGGGATGCTTAAGCATGCGTCGTCGTCTCTTGTTTCAAGCCACTACGAGCGTTTACCATGCCCAAGGCTGCCTAGTGTTTCGTGCAACCCAAGCTGGTTTTGCTTGGTTTGACGTAGTTTCACGTTGGCGAGACGCGAGAACTTGGAAGATTGATGTAATTGGTCTTGGCATGGCTGTTCTGCAGTGGCACCAATCAACGTCGAGAAGTGATCAGGAAATCTACGAAAGCATGCTCTGATCCATGAATCCTCCCATGGCAGCGACCACCTGGCAGTTCTTGTGATAAACTCGGTTCAACAGGATAACATCGACGAAAGTGTTGTTACTCATCTCGGTCACTCATTCTTTGGTTTTGTCCCGTTGCTGCTGCGTCTCGTTCGTTTATTGTTGTACTGATCTGAGCGTTTTGTGAGGGCCACTTCCACGCGCCTGCAACCTGTTTTCTCGGAACAGCGACTTTGAGGATTGTTACCGGGACGAGTCTACAAGCTCTCCACCAACCGACCCGTGGGTGGTTCAAGGCAACACTACCGGCCGGGCCCATACAGTGATGATTTAACCACGAGAAAGAAGAGAAGCAGACAGTGTACATTACGCGTTCAAACACAAGATGGAGCATTTAGTGGTACGGCAGAATGTTTTCCAGAACAATACTGCCGTTGAAAAGAGTTCCAGTCAGAGTGCTGGTCAGTTCGCTGCCTCGCTGATCACCGGTCTGATCACCTTTGGCGTTCAGTTCTTGATATTTCTCCTGATCAAAGATCGACTTGCGCGAATATACCAACCACGAACGTACCTAGTACCGCCGAGAGAACGGACAAATCCTCCAGATCCAGGCTGGTTCAAATGGTCCAAAGCAGTTCTGTCAACCTCAAACTCCGATTTCGTCCAGAAATGCGGTCTGGATGCATACTTCTTTTTGCGTTACCTCCGCACCCTCCTCAAGATTTTTGTGCCCGCTACTTTCGTCATATTACCTGTTCTGATTCCGCTCAATGCTAAGGGAGGGCGAGGCGCAGATTGGGCTTTGGTTGGTGGAGCCGCTGCACAGAATGTTACCGGCCTCAATCAGCTAGCATGGGGAAATGTGCGGCCTGCGAATTATCAAAGATATTGGGGCCACTGGCTGATGGCACTGCTCCTGGTGATATACATCTGCTACGTGGCATTTGACGAGTTGAAAAACTACATTCGCATGCGACAAGCGTACATCACCTCTCCGCAACACCGACTTCGTGCTTCTGCCACCACAGTCCTGGTCAGCTCCATTCCTCCAAAATGGAACTCGGTCGAAGCCTTGGATGGTCTTTACGACGTCTTTCCGGGTGGCATCAGGAACATCTGGATCAATCGAAATTACGACGAGCTGAACGAGAAAGTCAAACAGCGAGATAAGATAGCCCTTCGACTTGAAGCTGCCGAAACGGATCTGATCAAAAAGTGCTACAAGAAGAACGAGGAGAACATCAAGAAAGCCGGGAAAGTAGCTGGCAAGAAACTGACAAAAGAGGAGAGGAAGAAAGACGTCGCTGATAAGGATGAGAAAGGGAGACAACAAGCTGAGGGCCAGGGCATGACATCTGGAGATCCCCATCAAATCAAACACACGATCCGCGAAACACTTGGCGAAGACAGGAACGGATCTTCCAGTGACGAGGAGGAGGAACCACCTTCACTTCCCCCTCGAAAGAATATCATTCCTCTTCCCGTTATTGGAGAAGGTATTCAAGCCGTCACTGATGGCTTTGTCAAGATTGGTGATCGTTTTCGAGGGCAGATTCGAAATGTGGGCAAGGGTGTGAACCAAGTCATTGATAACACGAATGGCTTTGTACCGCAGAACGAGGCTCCAGCTGGCTATCTCCAGACTACATTGGAGCCGGAAGGTACTATGGGAGCACGTATCAGCGACGAAGCTCCGAGGGCCGAGAAGTCGAAATACGATCCCACTTCGCCAAGATCTCCTCTCGATGCAGATGGGACCATGGAGGGTACCCGTTCGCTTCCGGCTCCCGAGAACGATCGACGACCATTGAACGCAGCCAGTCCTATCACGCCAACATCCTCACACCATGATAAGAAGCCAGAAGCGGAGGTGCCGAAATCTCAGCCCACGTTCTGGCAAAAAGTGCTCAGGGCGATTGGTCTTGGTAGTAAAGACAAGGAAATCATTCAGTACCCGTCTGCCTTCAATGTAGAATTCGAAAAAGATGAAGAAGACGCAGTATGGCGCAAATACCTGACCGACAAAGATCGTGCTACGCATCGACTTCCGATTTTTGGCTGGCAGTGGATGTTCCCACTGCCTCTAGTGGGACAGAAAGTAGACACTATCTTCTGGTGTCGAAAAGAGCTAGCGCGACTCAACGTGGAAATAGAGGACGATCAAGCACATCCTGACCGCTTTCCCCTCATGAATTCAGCCTTCATTCAGTTCAACCACCAAGTCGCTGCACATATGGCTTGTCAGTCTTTGAGTCACCACTTGCCCAAACAGATGGCTCCTCGACTTGTTGAAATCGACCCGAACGATGTTATCTGGGACAACATGTCAATACCATGGTGGCAAGATTATCTCAGGACTACCCTTGTGGTCTCCACAGTTGTTGGCATGATCATCCTCTGGGCCATTCCTGTTGCTTTCACAGCCACCGTGTCGCAGCTAAGCGCGCTCGCGGACAGGTATAGCTGGCTGCATTGGATTCTCAAGCTACCAGACTGGTTCAGGTCATTCCTTCAAGGTGTGTTGCCCATTGCACTTTTGGGTCTGCTTTTGTTCCTTTTGCCTCTCATCCTGCGCTACCTGTGCAAGGTTCAAGGCATTAAGTCAGGCATGCTGATCGAGCTCGCTGTGCAAAAGTATTACTTCTTCTTCATCTTTGTCCAACTCTTCCTGGTTGTCACTGTTGGTAGCTCAGCGTCGCAGCTCATTGGCGATCTTACCAGGGTTGAAGGTATTGCCAACATTCCGAACCTTCTCGGCCAAACAATCCCCACCGCCAGCAACTACTTCTTCTCATATATGCTACTACAGGCATTATCCGTCAGTGCTGGAGCACTGCTTCAGGTGGGATCATTGGTTGTTTGGTTTGTATTGGCTCCCATCCTTGACAGCACGGCCCGGAGCAAATTTAAGAGACAGACGAACCTATCGAACATCCAGTGGGGAACATTCTTTCCTGTCTACACCAACTTAGCATCTATTGGCATCATCTACTCCGTTGTCTCACCCATCATCCTAGTCTTCAACGTAATCACATTCTCTCTATTCTGGTTCGTGTATAGATACAATACTCTCTACGTCACGAGGTTCACTCTGGATACTGGAGGTCTTCTGTTTCCGAACGCCATCAATTGCACTTTCGTTGGTGTATACGTGATGGAAGTGGCGCTGATAGGCCTGTTCTTCCTCGTGCGAGACGAGAATGACAACGTCGCCTGCGAAGGGCAAGCAATTGGCATGATCGTCATACTCATCTTGACAGTCGTCTACCAAATCCTCCTCAACAATGCCTTCAGCCCACTCTTTCGATATCTACCCATTACACTCGAAGACGATGCAGTCCGCCGGGACGAAGAGTTTGCTCGTGCCATGCGCATCAGGCATGGCCACCGCTCCCATCAACATCAAAAACTCATTGAAAATGAACGTGAAGACCAAGACATAGAAGAGCAACTTGAAGAAAACGAAAGGCACTCCCTTGATGACGACCGCAAAGATGAACAGTACGAACTGCAAAAGATTGAAGCGGACAAAGCCAACCGCCATCGCACTTCAACAGAATTATCAGATCTCGCACCCTACGAATATCAAAATCCTGAAATTAATATGGACCTCGACACCGAGTCTAAAGGGATCAGAATTACAAAATCACTTGTCAAGAAGACAGCTGATACTCTTGCGGTTCCCACCCGCGGTTTTAGTAAACGCCACCGGAAGGGTTCCTGGGCCGACCGTGACAACGGCAAGAACCGACGATCCAGCCACTTTGGCCAACAATTCAACCAGACTGACTCCGACCGCGAACTGTCACAAACTCGTCAAGATGAAAACGCAGCTGATAGCTCTTATCGCCAGCCTCCGAAACGCTCAGCATCACGAAGGGGACACCTACGTGAAATCTCGGACCCGCGGCGCGCCTTCGAGGTCATCAATAACTTCAATCCTCTCGTCGGTGCGCCCGCTGACATCGAAGCCCAACGTAAAGCCCGCGCCGAGCTGTCTGATGCATTGTATAGCGGTGTCAATGACGAGTTGGAGGATCTGACTCCTGAGCAGCGTGATGCGCTTGTGCAGAGAGCATTCCAGCACAGCGCCCTAAGGGCTCGGCGGCCTGTGATTTGGATACCACGGGACGAGCTGGGGGTTAGTGACAATGAGGTGCGAAATGTTGGGCGCTTTGCGAAGGGGAATATTTGGGTGAGTAATGTCAGACAGGGGCTGGATGGTAAAGGGAGATGTGTTTACAGTGGAGCACCGCCAGATTTCTCAGAAGTGGATTTGATCCAGCTATAAAGGGTACGGTATGGCTTATGTATTATGATAGTAGGATGTACTTGGTAGTAAAGTGTCTTTGTCAAGGTTTAGCGATTGCATTGATACCTTGAGCAAGACCTTAGTGGAACTTGGTTCTTTTGACTGGCTCAAAGGTCATTCATCACACGAAGACTTAACGATTATGGGAAAGGTAGCATCAACAGAGTGCTGGTAGTTCAAGAACAATGGACACTTAGTTTAATACAGAACATCCTTCGAACTGTTATCTGTTGCATTCTTTGGTTTCCTCGAGTCAGATTTAAAAGGCTGAAGTCACATCGAACGGCCTTTTCGGATTTCCTCTCATTACGGTGACTTCAACTTTATGGAAAGCAGTATGATTGCTAGTTCTCTCAGCCACTGCTCAACCTTCGGGGTGTTTCAGGAAGCCCTCAAACATGCCGTCTCATGGAAGAGCATCAACCTTGACCTCAATGACAACCGTCGTACATACCTAATGGATTCATCAATCACCTGGCGAGTTTGTCAAACTGACACGAGAACCTTTCCGCTTTGACCATGTTGCCCTTGCTTGGTTATGCTGTTACTAGTGTAGTCAGTACTTGAACTGTTCCACCTAATGATGACATGGCACTTCCGGTAACCCATGGGCGGATCGTTTTGGTTGTGTTGTCCCGTGGTTTTTGACGGCAAGCGATATATTGCTGTCCTCCTGCAATGAAAGCTTTCTATAATTGATTACAATCACCTTACGGATCAGAACCCTGCTTATCAAGAAAGACCTTGATGAGTATAACGCTTAGGAAGATTCAAAAGGGAGACTAAGATTTGCTCGACCCCATCAGATCACACTCTCAGGGCCTCTACTGAGACTTATCAACCACTCCATTCCAGATTCTGGCGTACGACACTTGAGCACCAACTCCGGAATCTACAGGCCGTTGGCATCATTGAGCTGCGCAGCGTAGAAACGACATTAAACAGTCGATAAGAGTCGCTGTGTCCACTGTGTTCCCTGCTTCGTAATGACTTAGTCTTAGGAAAAGCCGTGCATCTAGTCTTCATTATGAGCAAAATCTTGAAGCTTGGCGCTACTACAGGCTAAAAATCCCTGCTCAGACGTTATACTGCTCTCACAACGGAACTTAGAGTTTCCGTTATTCTCAGCCAGGACTATACCAGTATTATAATATCAGATCAGCAGTTCAGGCTTAAACGCTTTCTCTCAGCTTTAATGCAAAGGGAATGGAACCCCTAGCCTTCTACTGTAGCTCCACAAAATCTAGACAAATTTGAGCCTAGGCCTCCTGCAGTGCTCAATGTGACAATCTGGAGGTGCCATGTCGAAGCTAAACAATCCCAATCCCAATCCCAGATTTTGCTTTGAGTGGCTTACCGGTTTCTATCACGCCCCGGGTACTCGTTCTGCTGGTTATAATGATAAAGGGATGTAGTTATCAGAACATATTATCCTGCATATTCTGCATCAGCAGTGACCACCCTACCCTTTGCCCGCTCGTCGCTTGAAACAGTATCATAAAGTCGTTTCTACTTGCCGTTCATTGTTTCTAGCTTTCTAAATTCCAAGGAAAGCGGAAAGCGTGTCTTGTCATGTGTCGACCCGAAGTGGGGCGGAGTCGGCCCCACCGCGACCGCAACGAAAAAGGTGAGCGAATTCCAGTCTCGGAAAGTAAGCAAGTCTGAGTGGGCAGCAATCAGAAACGACCACTAGTAATTCCATTTTCGATGTTCTTTGATCAAGAACATCGTGCCCGAAGAGGAATACGTTTAGTATCAAATGATGAAGTCTCGCCATGTAAGACAAACTGTGGGTCCACTATATTATATTCCTTATATAGACGTGCAATACCTCCTCCGGTTGGCTCTTTTGGGACTGGGTCAATGCTCATGAGTTGGATAAATATGCGGCTCAGGGGGCTCGTGATTCGGGCTAACGAGTGTAGATATTAGTGATATAGAGCCTGTACACTCAGACACACAGCGTCAAAGGTGACCAATGCTCAGTCAGCAACGATGGGATGCTCAATCACCGTCCTCGACTTGAAGCTCAACGCTTGAATGTTTGAGGCCATGCTTGGGATAATGAATGGACTAACTGTAGTTCGAGCGATAGGAAGTTTGGGCCAAGCAAAATGGTATGGGAGACTTGGAATCTGGTATCACTATCTAGGAGTTCACCATTTTGTTGTCTATCAACTCTGAATAGCAAGCCGTCAATATGGAAACTAGTTTCCACGAGAGAGGTCTCTGGCTTCCACTGCCTACCAGTCGTATCCTAGCCAAGTTCCAGCATCGAGATTCGCGTTGTGCTGCGGTTTACTTGCGGTGGGGTAACTCCGAACCATGTCTTCCCTGAAATAATTTGCGGAGACCTGGCAATTGCCTCAAAATGCGGAGATATGTGAGCTATAGTAGTGCGGAGGCTACGCTCATGATGCTACCCGATTTCATAACTGCCGTACGCGGTTGACGGCAAAAGTCAACCAGTACGGGACACATAATAAGTCAGGCGGGGCGAGACGAACAAAGAGCCCTTCTTACATTATCGATGTACCAACCATTACTCGAGCTCTCTGAAACCGGCATCTGAGATTCACTTCTGCACGAGTTATAATGACTTACAAAGTAGGCGGCATTGAGGTCCTTCATAGACCGGCACCACCTCTCGACGCTTCCAACTCAAACTACACGGGCTTCAACCCATCAACCACGACTCTGCCCAAGGGTTTCCAGAAATCTCCTGAAGTACGACCATTTCCTATAGCGACGATCTGGGAGCGGGATGTTGAAGTGCCACTACGAGATGGCACAATCCTGCGAGCGGATGTATTTCGCCCCGCCGACGTGAACGAGAAAGTCCCTATTCTCATGGCATGGAGTCCGTACGGGAAGTCGGGAAATGGTAGGCACTAGAGCCCTTGTTTTGGTTGTTTCGGTGTTTCTTTTTGCCCATGTGAAGCAATGTCTTGACACTGCTTTGTACTGATAATTGATAGGATCTTTCTCTTTGGATATGATTCAGGGTCGGGTCGGCATTCCGAAATCCTGGACGTCAGGGTTTGAGGACTTTGAAGCACCTGATCCAGCTGAATGGGTTCAGCATGGCTATGCTGTAGTTAATGTTGACGCACGGGGCATCTTCAATTCCCAAGGAAGTTTCAGGTGCGCATAGTTCCAGTATGCTTGATCTTCTTCGCTGGGGTCATACTGATCGTCTGCGCAAAGATGGCACGGCACTCAGGAAGGACGTGACGGATACGATACTGTTGAAGTCATGGCTGAGAAGCCATGGTGCAATGGTCGCGTAGCCTTGATAGGCAACTCGTGGCTGGCTAGTGCTCAGTGGTTCATCGCTGCCGAAAGACCGCCCCACCTCACCTGTATGCTACCGTTAGAAGGCCTGAGCGACGTGTACAGGGAGACTCTGTGTAGAGGTGGAATTCCATACAAACCATTCTGGAGCTTTTTGCGCGAGAATTTGTTTAGTAAGTCAATGAGCAGGTCAACCGGACTAGCTTTTGTTAACCTCAAAACCTAGGCAACAACAAGCAAGAAGACACCATTGGAATGCTCGAGAAGTATCCTTTGATGAATGAGTACTGGGAGGACAAGAGAGCCAAAGCAGATTTGATCCAATGTCCTGCATATATTCTTGCAAGCATGTCGACAGGTCTACATACCGTGGGCTCAACGCGCTGCTTTGAAGACATCCCTCATGATAAGAAATGGTATGTCTCGTAGATCATGTGAAGCCCTCCATCTTGACTACACAATTCAGCTTACCTCTTGTTTCTAGGTTGCGAATGAATCCCACACAAGAGTGGCATGACCTGTATCAACCAGACACTAATGCTGATCTGAAGAAGTTCTGTGATTTCTACATGAAGGACATTCGTAATGATTGGGAGCAAACTCCCAAGGCTCGCATATCGGTATTGAGATACAATCAGGTAAGTTTATATTTTAATATTTCACTTTGTGCCTGAGAAGTCTTACGAAGCTGCTAGACGCCTTTGAAGAATGTCTCATTTTCAAATTGGCCTATTCCAGAAACGAAGTACCAGACACTTCATCTTTCCGACTCCCAGAGCCTTTCTGTCCAAAGCACACCATCATCTGAAGGGCAAGTTTTGTACCAATCCGACGTGCCAGCTCAACAAATGGATACCGACCCTGAAGAACTCCAGTTCATACACACCTTTGACGAGCAAACTACTTTCATTGGTGCCGCCAAAGCCATTTTGTACGTTTCGTGTGCCGACCACGACGATATGGATGTTTTTGTGCAGCTTCGTAAAGCTGACAAGTCTGGTAAAATCTTGCAGAATTGTAACATTCCTCTTGAAGACCTCGGTCGTTCTTCCATAGAGGAAGTCGACACGATCAATGTCATGAAGTATATGGGCCCAACTGGCTGCTTCGCGCAAGCCATCGAGCACTGGACCTTAAGCTATCGAAACCACACTGGCCGGCTCATGATCATACCAGTGAAGACAAAGTCCAACCTGGCAGAATCGTAGAGTTGATTATTGGTCTATGGCCGGCAGCAATACAGTTTGAGGCAGGTGAAAAGCTCGTGTTAAAGGTTGCAGGTCACTCCATGACATTAGCAGAGTTTGTGCCGCTTCGAGGCGAGTTTGTGAGCGGAAACAAGGGACGTCACGCAGTGCATTTCGGAGGACAGTATGATAGCCGTATAGAGATACCGATTGTCAATATCTAAGGGCAAAAACATAGAGCCGAAGTCAGACAACAATGGCCGTAGCTCGATTGAGCAGTATGCCAGACTCGTCCTAGCCATTTCATAACGTTTCAAGAACCTTATCAGACGATTCTGTAGATTTTGGTCTAGATCATTGTCAAGGTGGTATTAACATAACAGTGGCTCAACGTCGTCTAGAATTCCCTCTGTCGTTTTGACGGAGGACATGCTAACAGTAGAATTAAGGGCAGTGTCTATGGACTGCACCTGTGCCCATGCACCCTGCACCCATCACGTGATGAAATTCTCGCCGACCTCGGATTACTTCGTACTACCAAAATTGTATGGGTTATGGAAATGTGCAGTCTCTCATGATTTCTATCTAATAATCGGTATTGGCTACGGGCCGCCCTTGGTCCATTACCCATTCCTGAGTCACGTGATATCCTGTGGCCCAGAATAATGGTCATCTCTCATAGTAATTTGTACTACAATAGCCCAAGATCATGGACTGTAGGAAGTGAAGGGTTCACAACCTATATATACACATGACCGAAATATTAATTTCAAATGTGCACATCCAGCAACCATCATATCGACCCTAGGTCGTCGTGGCCAAGTGGTTTGTGCGCTCGACAGTACGTTATGTCCTTGCCTGGTCAACAAGGTCCTCGTACTGTCGTAGTACTGCCTCTTGACTAGAGACTGCATACCGAATAGCTCTTATTCTTAGGGACCTGACCCCCCCAAAGAATAAGAGCGAAAGGGACTGCGGCCTCGGTTCAAGAGGCTCTAGTACATCCATGAGAGATAACCTTCACTCCTTTTTTTTTTTTGCGCCAAGTACTTGCCAAGTACTTGGGTTCAAACCACGACTTCGAATCCCACGATTGCACTATTATTTTTGAATATTCTGACAGCTACTGTTGTCGTGTGCGCTTGATCTCTTGGCTGTCGCCTGTTAACAAGGCGTTGTAGTAGCCTGTGCCCTTTCTCTTGCGTACTGTACGCCCTTCAATCGCTGGTGGTGCTGTCGACGGTGGAGGGCCTGTAAAGGAAGGCTCTGGTGGCGAAGAAAGCATTGAACTGGCACTGCGGATAGGGAGGGCAGGGAATGGTGTAGAAGGGCGTACAGTGATCGTACTGCCCTGGGATAGCTCGCCTTGAATCAATATCCCATCGTCATCGTTAAACTCGTCGCGATCTCTAGCCTCTAATATCGCCTGATCGTGGATCTCCTGCCTTGCCTGCCTTTGCTGTCGCCAGGCCTGAAGCTCTTCTTGCCTACGCGCTATCTCGATCTTCTTTTGGAAGCGCTGTACATTATTAGGAAGGGCGATAGGGCGAGCCGCAAGCCTGAGCTGCTGTTGACCGTACTCCAAAAGAGCGCTGAGTTCAACCGCGATCTTGCTTTCAAACTCAGACCGTAGGTCGCTCGGTAGCTGGTCGCGTACGCTCATCAATACGTGGAATTGCGCCTGCGTACTGATCTTCTGTGGACTGGTTTGTAGTAGTGTCTCGATATCCATATGCTCTGTAGGCTTCCAACCTTTCTTTGGCGGGATATGACCATTAATCCACCAGCGCGGATGGATCAGCGATCGTTCGATAACTCCATCTCGGTAGTACGCCGCCTGTAGGTCATGAACGCAAGGAAGTCGATACTATTCACGAAATTGGTGCGTACAATCAGGAAGAATATCTCCCAGGCGAGTCCATTGACTGTTAACTAATCCAATAGCGTACTGAGTCACTGTACGATTAAGATGAAGGAAGGCCTGTTCGTCAAGTGCGACTGCTCGTTTAGTACGCTCGATGGCGATACCTTTCTTAAACGCTACGATCATTACCTTAGTATAGTTAATGATTACTTTAGCAGCCTGTTCGAGCGACATCTGATGATTCAATACCTTGTAGAGCGTACGATTAAAGGACTCAATTCGCTGTGTAGAGTAGTAGCCAAGATTAGCGTTGAATTTAGTATAGTATTGGATGACTCTCTTCTCTTTTAGCTGCCAGTATTCAACGATATAACGCCGATCGCCGACCAGTAAGCGATCCATTAACTCCTGCCTGCTGCCCTCTAGATCTCGCTCGGTATTTAACGTTATATACTACCAGCAGAGTGCTTTAAGCCCAGGCACTGCCTAGCCAGTAGAGTCTTTAAAACCTTGCCGCTCGCTTTTAGTATACTTACCTGCCCCAAAATGCTTCATCATCGCGCTCACAGCGTACCAGCTACAGTATTGAAGCTCTGAATTAGGGAAACACTAAGTAGAGAAGGCGTTAGTTAAGCCGACGCTCTAGTTAGCTAGGATAACAGCTGGATCAGGTATCTCCTTATAGATATTACCTCTTAGCTTTTCCGCAAAGAATATATATGATCGAGAGTCCTCCTCTGAACACCAGGAAAAGGTAATAGGCATTATACCATTAGTATTCGTTGCGTTAATCGTAATTATAAGTAGTAATCTATACTGATTAGTTCGAAAGGTAGCGTCGATATATAGTAGCGAATTCGACGTAAATCGCTGAATATATTATAATATCTCGTTATCCCAGAAGATGATTTGGACTAGCTTTCGTTCGTCGGTATCCTTAGTATTAAGCGTCCGTAGGCGATATCTCCATCCAATATTATTAAGAAGGCGAATTAGGGCTCGAGTAGTCAGTTCGTAAGGTGTATCTTTAGTGGGTCGGTTAACGATATTATAGTATTCCTTTCGATTAAGATTAAGCAGATTTCTAGTCGCCGCGAGTATTGAACGAGCCTGATAGTAAATTAATCCACCTTCTTTAAATTTACGAGCGTTGGCAGCTAGATTAGCGTATTCAGAAAGCGCCCTACGATACTTATCGAACGATGTAAAGATATCGAGCGGCTCAGTAGTAGGGCAGGCCTCAGTATGCTCAGATACCTTCTACTATCCTCGCTAGGCTCGATTAGTACCTTTCCCTTCGAAAGGCATACGAAGAGATATGTAATAAGTCATTGTATAATTAGCCTTCCTTATTGAACGGTTACGTCGACGACTAGGTAGAATCTGACCATCCTCACCCTTCTGTACGACCTTCGAAGTTAGCTTATGCTTATTATCTAGGCCTTCGCTATGATAGCAGTATTGGTATTTACGACTCGGCGTATTAGCTTTACTACGATGACGGCCTTTAACGAAGAAACAGCCAGCAGAGAAGCCCCAGTTCTAGAGTCGTTAAAAGCAGTCATCGGGATCCTCAAACACCTCTCCATTAGCTGGCTTAGTACACCTTACTTGCCCGAGCTGTAGACACTTTTTAAGCTATGGCTGACGATATTTCTCTGGCTGCGCAGCGAAAAGGGCTGATCGCTCGAGGCGGAGTCGAAAACTTGAGTTGGGCGATGCCATAGCGATAGCGAGATTGATCCTACTGAGTCGTGCAATCTTACAAGCGATACAAGATGAGGCAATACCTAGAAAAGCAAGATTGATAGCCAGGTCAACAATTCAAGAGGCGGTGAACAAGAGCTGGGCCTGGAAAGGCGGTAAGCGCAGCTAGCAAAACCACTGACACCACGATATTGGCTATACACACGCAAGCCGCGTCAACTTTCAGCTTCAAACATTGATTATCGCATTGACTGTCGCAAAGGGAACTCAGAGAGATTGCGGATTTCTTCGCCTCACCAAAATTTGGTGGTACGAAGAAATGCGATGTCGGCCACAATTTCATCACGTGGTGGGTGCAGGGTGCATGGGCACAGGTGCAGTCCATAGACACTGCCGAATTAAGTTAAGGAGCCAGCTGGCTAACAGGCCTTCTGGACAGAAGGTCTGGTAAGGACCTACGTAGCTAGGCCCACAAGTTACGTTGCGTTCAGTGAAGGGGATTTGCAGATGCTCAGAACTCTTTACTAGACTACCAGAATTGCACTGCGCTCCGTGGTTGCTTTGGAACGGAAGTCAGCGTACAGTGTATGATCATCTCTGGAAGCAAAATAGAGTACTCCCAGGCCAATTAACACATAAGACCTAATAGAAAACTTGAGTTGAGAGCTCCGTATCAGAACATGGCAGATAACTGAGCCTGATACTCGTATGTCTATTCAAATGTAAAGTCCATAGACTAGTAGGGCATGAGTAAGGTGTATGATTGGCTAACTTGATCCACGCGAGTCCGGTGCCCCACATGCACCCATGTGGGGCGAATGTGGGTTGACCTGGCAGCTTTGGTGGGCCAGATGATGCAGCCAGATCAGCCACTTGTGCAAGGATGGTGCTATCTATGTTATATGAGACAGCACGTAGGAAAAAATCTTCATGCAAACATATAGACAGCTCGTGACACTATGGCTTCCCGACCAGCGCTCAGCTACACAAATCTTGCCCGGGTGACAAAATCGACTGTGAGAGAGAAAAAACGATAGATCCAAGGATGGCTTCTCCCATGCCTGGCTTCACTTTAGACGCCATGAATCTGACCCTGTGGAGGAGGATTGTTGTGCTTGCTGCACTTCCATTTGTCTTAGGGTTAGCATATATACTTATGGACTATTGCCGAGTACTGAAGCAACGACGCAAGCTTCCACCTGGACCTTTTCCGTGGCCCTTGGTTGGCAATCACTATCACATTAAACTTCCCCGACCCTGGTACTACATGGCAGAATTGAGTGAGCAATACAAGAGTCCAATGGTCACTATCTGGCATGGCCACAAGCCCAATATCATCTGCAACGATATATGGACAATATCTGACTTGCTGGACAAGAGGGCCAACATCTACTCCTCCAGGCCACATATGGTCATGCTCGGAGATTCTCGTAACGCGACCGGGTTCGACCAAGTATGTCTACCATACGGTGACCGTTGGCGATACCATCGTCGCCTAACTCACAATGCAACCGGATCTCAAGCAATCCGTTCATATCGGCCATTCCAAAGCTCTGAGATTAGAATACTACTAAAAGATCTACTACTGACCCCAGACAATTTCGTCAGAGCAATCGAAAGGTATTCTATCTCCATTGTCTCATGCATCGGGTTCGGGCGTCGAATCGACAAGATGAATGACGATGTTGCACAGGTCGCGCTGAAGTTCATGGAGGGTGTTGATCTTGTCATGCCAGGAATGTTCATCATGGAAACAATACCAGTCCTGATTGGACTGCCAAGTTGGATATACCCTACTGCAACGAAAACACTTGAGAATGGCAAGAAGTTCAACCGCTTCTTCACATCGTTATCTAAAGAGGCTTCTACCACGGGTGCACAGAATTTCGCCAAGGCCCTCTATAAGGAGAAAGAAGCTAATGGCCTTCGAGATGAAGAGATTTCCTTTCTAACGGGAAACATGATAGGCGGTGGTGTTGATACTACTGCGAGCACAACTATCACATTTATTCTTGCTATGTGTGCTTTCCCTGACGTACAAAGGAAAGCTCAGGAATTTATCGACCGTATTGTTGGAGCCGAACGGTTACCAGACTGGGAAGATGAGACTCAGTTGCCATATATTCGTGCCTGCGTCGATGAATCACTCCGCTGGCGCACCGTCACGATCCTAGGTGGCATTCCTCATTCTCCTTCTCAAGATGATGTGTATGGAGACTACTACATACCAAAAGGTACCTGGATCACTGGCAACCTCTGGGCGATCCATCGAAATCCTTCAGAGTTTCCTGAGCCTGATGTCTTCAAGCCAGAACGCTTTATGACCCGGGAGCGCCCATACCCCAACAAGAAAGGTCACAATGCCTTCGGCTGGGGGCGAAGGCAGTGCAGTGGACAGCCTCTTGCGGAGCAAGGGCTCTTTCTGACATTTGCCCGTCTACTGTGGGCGTTTGATATTAAACCAGGTTTGGATGCAAACGTAAGTGATGAGTACACTAAGAACGAGTGCAGCGCATAACTGACATCTTTGAAGGGTAAAGAGCTTCCAGTGGATATCTTCGCGTATGGAGAGTCAGAAAATATGCGTCCAGAACCATTCAATGCTCGATTCATCCCCCGAAGTGACCAACATCGAACAAGGGTGCTTGAAGGAGCTGAGACAGCACGCGAATTCCTGAAACAGTTCGATGGTGAAACAAAGGTCAAGATGGAACCACTAGATGTATGAGACCGCTTTTCTTAGGGAGCAATTAGAATAGTACTTGATGATAGCACACTGGAAAAGGCTTCTCTTTTAGCATGATCACATCAGGCATGAGTAGGCTTGTGTCCTCAGTGATCCTTAATTCGCCAAACCTAGCCACACAAATTAAGGTTTAGTGACCTTAAAAACGGTTGTGCTGAAGCGGAAGCCCACTGTAGCTGATGGGTGTTACGCGTAAGTAGACGCAACACTGGAAAAATTTATTGGTGTACTCGAACTGTACGCCGGATAAAGAACCAATCGGACAACTCCCCCACCTCGTTGCGGGGTAGTCTCAATACAGGCATTTGCAAAAGTTGCGCCGAAGAATTACCAGATGTTTTCGAAATCTACATAGCTTCAAGAAATGAAGCTCAACAACCATTGCTATCCATATCTTACTCGCATACAAACGACGTCGTCGTCATAAAATATATTTCGTCCTAAAACAATACACTGTAGCTGGGTTCACAGTCGAAAATTCATCCTCAGGACACTGGCGGTGTATCGCCGAAATAGCAAACTGCTAAGCGCTGCGGTTGGCAGAATACAGTCCTTTTTTGCAAATGACTGTACTACCACGAAAGTCGTGCTTCGAGAGCGATCAACAACAAATTTCTAAGCTGTAGCGATACACCATAGTGGAGTCATTGTTAGTAATATCGATCTGCACATCATCAACGTCTGTCAAGAGTTGGCTTTTTTTCATGGTGATGGTCGATAGGTCATATCTGAGCAGGACGAAATGTTCTTTTTGTGATCGTCAGTTCACAAAGGGCGAACATCTCAGACGGCACGAACGACACCGTAAGTCGCGGAACAATTCCCATTGAGTGCTAATTGACCGCAACATAGACACGGGTGAGAAGCCTTATAAGTGTTCTCTATGTAACAAGACATATGCACGCAGGTAAGCGATCTTGGGTAATACATATGCTCCTAATTAACATCATTCCTTCATGGCAGTGACGTCCTTGCTCGGCATCTCCGAAACCATCCGCCAACAAGTGGAGAGATTTCAGTCAATACGACAGAAAATGTGGCACCTCATCCAGCCTTCTCAGGACATGAGGTGGCATTCATCGACGATCAACATGAATCTGGCATGGTAGAGGAAGAGAGTATCAGCGCATGGTCGCGTGTAAACCAATTTCCACCCTTTGGAGCTATCAATGACTATATCGGCAATGCCATACAACCCCCGAGCCCTACTCACAGATCCACAGAAAGAGTTGATATTCCATACAGTGGCTTTAACCTAGCCACCGATTACGGTTTTGACACTTCGATATACGAGGCCCTCAACATATGGCTCACACCTGGCGGACCAGCTAACTCTACAACATGGGAGTCTCAGTCTCCGTGGAAACAGACACCGAATCCTACGTCAATCGACCAGACTACTGTTGAGATCTCCAAGCGTGTGCAACAAGTGTGGCCGAGAAGACGGGCCACGGCAGTTGTACGCCTGATCCGCAACATGTGGCGCAGTGCCATTAAACATCCCGCGGCAAACCTATTCTCCTGCGGCTCAGCTGCCGAGCTCATGGCTCAGAACACTACTGGCTCGAGATGGAACATGGATGATATTTGTAGATCTAGACTTATATCAGATTGTGAAAGAACCCTTCTCACCGCCGAAAGCTACTCCGGACAAGTCACAGCACCAGGCTCACCTCATATTTCGACGCCGTTAGAGCATGAAATAGGAGTTGACGGCCTGTCGCCTCAAGCACCTCGTGACACGTTCCCGTCTACAGAGATGCTCAATATGAGTATTGACCTTTATTTCCGCCGCTCGCATCCGGTCATACCTTTTGTGCACCAAGCTACCTTCGATGCGAGAACGACACCAAGCTCACTTCTGTTGCCTATTTGCCTCATTGGACTCTCCATACTTAATCCGGGCGGCACGGAAGGTTTTATTCGAAATTATTTGGGCAAACTCATACAATTTTGTCGCTTGAACCTCACTTACAAAGCCCTCGGCAAGGGAGGAGCTCAGCAGCTGGTAACCTCCCTTGCATCTGCACTACTTGTGCTTTATCTAGGACTAAGTTGTGAACAGCTGGTCGATCAACACCAAGCGCACATGTTGGCCATACAGACCCTCTTTATTGCAGATCGTCATGGTATGTTTTCTGCTTGCGAGGGAGAGGCAATCACTCAAGCAATGTTTGAGCATTTGGACCAAGAGACACAGTGGACTGCATGGGCTCGTGTTGAGTCTTTAAAGAGACTTGTGACGTGTTTAATATCACTTGATTCAGCTTATACGAGAATGCTCGATTTGGCTGCTAATATTGGGGTTGAAAAACTGGAAGTGGTTTTGCCTTGTGATTCGGCATTGTTTGACGCACCATCGGCAGCATCCTTCTTCTATAAGATCAAATCCGGTATTCCAATGATAGCTTCTCACGCCGATCTATCCTCTGCCACGAATTTCCTAATTTCAACACTTGATCTCTCTGGCCTGAGAATACTTCTTGACGTTATCGCCTTGCGTGAGGCAGCAGCGAGACACAAGCTGTTGCCTGGCGCGTCTTCGTCCCTAAGAATTATATCTTTTGTTCCAATGGCTGCCTATGCAGCTAATGAGAAAGCCTGCTCCATTGCCAAGGCTCTGGTAGCTGTAGGGACAACGAGGATGATTCTGGTCAACCAAGATGCGCCAACTGCCCTTACCTGGAATTATCTCTGCCTTGTACTCACAGCAGATATAAATCGAGTCCAGAATGCATGCGGTAGAATAGGGCCAGCAGCCTCGCAGCAGGCTCTTGGTGAACTCAAGAAATGGGCACAAACGACCAGCGCACGCAGAGCCATTTTGCATGCAGCACAGATCTTTCGCGTGTTATCGCATTATAGAGTCTCTGATCATAAGACTTTGTTGTGCGAGTTGGTCTTACTGCATGCAGCGCTAGTTTTAGCGGTTTATGTTGGGGTTCATTCCCCTACACCAAGGCAGGAGGAAGACAGTTTCGAGCTCACAAGCAATGTCCAGTGGGCCGATGTTTGCGATGAAGGTCTTACAAAACCACCTTCCGGTCACAAAAACGCTCCATTGCTTCCTATGAGTCAGTCTGCGAAATTCGTTGCTCGGGGCGGCCCTTTCTCTTTCGGAGGTGAAACATACCCACCAGGTGCCATTTCGGCACGGAAGCTTGTGCTGATTTTCGCACAACTTTTTGACGAGATCTTCACGCGAAACGAGTCAGAGTATCCGAAGCTACTTCGTACAATTGGTGATTTCTTTGGCGTAGCCGAGCACATGATAAGCACCTGCGCCGGCGATATCGACATGTGTCCCGCACACTACAACACATCAGAACATCTGTGACAGGCTAGAATCACAATGCACTGTGTTCGGCTCTGGAGAGTACACCCACTAATATACGCATTACTACTGCTTGAAGAAATTATGTGAGAACAAGCATAGGGATCGGCCTGGTACACTCTATCTAAGTTGTCAAACCAAACACTACTTGCTATAGAAATGTCTGCATCAATAGTCTGCAGAACAGTTTGGTTGCACACCGAGCTCCGGCTCCTGCTACTGGCAGGTAATAGGAAAGTATGTCCCATGGGTCACGGCTGGCGAAGTTAACTCGTCACAGAATTGGTCGTTGCAGAACTGAGTCCGGTCTAACAATAGCGCTTCCAAAACAGTTATGCATACGTAACAGGCATGCTGCAAAATTAGATTTTGATACGAACTGCTGGACTTTTCGATGAAAAACGTCCTGAGCTTACTGGTCATTATTAAGTGAAGCTGCCTGTGTAAGATCAACCTAAGATCACACAACTTACGAACATAAATCTACGAGTTAATTACTAAGTAGGACAGGAGCATAGCTGATATTAAGAGATTTAATATAAGCACATCTTCTTCTAATGTTACACGCAGCCTTGCGAGAGGCCGGGCTGGACACGCTACTACAAGGAAGGAATAGGGTGCTCAGTATGCTCGGTACCAAGCATGCTGAGCACGACGAGCAACGAGATCACAGTGCTCGGGGTGCTCGGTGCTGAGCATACTGAGCATCCTGAGCACATGACTTATATATACTGATCTAGTCCTAGTCCTTCATTAGATAGTCTCTCCTTCCGTAGTCAATCTAAATCATACCCTCAACCCTACATTTCATACCCAGAATACTCCAGCACTATACGCTATACTTTGTACCCTAAAGACCAAACCCCAACTCCAGTCTAGCCCAGCCTTGTGTCTAGGAGGACTGTGACATCTAAGAGTAGTCGTAATCTAACAGACATAGTACACGTAGTTTAAATATAATCTTATAGAGTTTAAATCTATTAGCACTTATCCAGTATTGACTAAGATGGCTTAGTATGTATATTGCTTATATATCCTTCTAAGCTTTTGTTATTAGTATCGCTAAAGCTAAGTGTACTAAGTGTTAATAAGAAACATAAACTATATATTTGAATCTAGTTTTAGTTCTTTCTTTAAATGGTCTCTTCTTTCGTGTTCAATTAAGTTAAGAACCTACGTTTACTGTTATTTGTAACTATTATTATAATTTAATTCTAGTTCTAATTTCGTCTTATATACTTTAGTATATACTATACTATGAAGAAGACTTGTAGCTATATACTACCCTTTTATTAGGGACTTTACTAAATGACTAGTATCGAGCAAGCGCTACACTGGGGTTTGCTCAATATGATTAAGTATCAGGGATATAAGAGTACTCTGTAGGTAAGTCTATTAATCTGTTAGTCTGACGAAGTCCCTTTGTGCTAACGGACCAAGGTTCTCTGATTTGGTCTTCACGTGCAAGCCCCATCTTGACTGCACGTGCTGGGTTTCCTCGCAAGACCTTTCATATCTTTTGTGAGGGGGCTACTGAGCGGCCTTTATCGTTGGATCCGTAACTCCTTTATATTCACGAATTGAAAGTTATATAAGGTTATATGCATAGCGTCTTCGCCTAGCCTTCAGTTTCCAGGTGATGTAGCTACTAGACGGCTTAAAATCGCCTGACCTGTAACAGTTTATTAATCGTTGGCTTTTGGATCGTAACTTATAAGTTGTAACCTACTCGATTTGTAGATTAATTAATACCACGAATACTAAGTTTTATGCCTCAACTTGGTATCGGAGAAAGGCTAATAAGTATGTACGCCACCACACCTTAGCCCCTACCAAGTCTAAACTTGTGTACTCTTTGAGCAGTATTGTACACATCTTAACAGTGATAGCGATTAAAAGATACTGAACTACACTGGTGAGGCATTAGACCGGAGGCTATCATGGTAACCTTCATGACGCATTTGGAATCATGGTTCCTGTGACTGCTACAAAGATTGTATTTCTGTTAGTTGCACCTCATCTGAACCTGCTGAACATCCAAGGGGCGTAACACGTGATGATGCATTTCGTAGTATCTGCTTGCTACACAATATGCATTGGCAGATATGATCCTTCATATCTAAAAAATCCTGCGCACCGCACCAACATCAGGCACGCCTACACCTTCAACCAACTTTGCCTTGACAATCTCGTAAACCGGGATTTCTCCCAACCGTGAAATGATGTGGTGCAAAGTTGGCAATGCATCCCAGTCAAGTGCGTCGATCTTGATACTAGCTTTGAAGCATTCCATACTTTTTGTGTGACCGGTTGTGGTGCATCTTCCGCGAACGGCACGAATACAGTGTAGCTTGCTTCGCTCTGACCTTTAAAGTCTCTTCCGACTTTGGGTATGTATCTGTACACTAGAATCCCGTCATCATCATCTCCACTGACCTTGCCAGTGGCAGCTGAAAGGCTATTGTCGGGCTTTAGACCCTCAAGTCGAAATTGCCCCACATTGAGCCCTGCCAACCGGTGTTGATTCGGTACGACTCTGTTCCTTGATAAATATCAATCGAACTGTACAGCTTCGGCATGCCCAGCTCTTCTCGGCCTGACACAATCGGATCAGTCAGTGATTCAAAGAGGATCGGCATATATGTGCCATTGATTACTTCGCCGTTGGATTTTTGTATTCGACGCCATGAATATACAAGCCGATATGGTTATACCCAGTTCCACCCAGCCACTCCATCTTGTTCAAGGTTGTACAACTGAAAGAACAGTAAGCGACTGTACCTGGCGATTTAAATCGCCATCCTTGGTCTCCCGGAGGGAACAGGTTCTGAAGGATGGTTCGGGATGTTTTGAACTTGATGGAAGCTGTCCTAATGTTGATTCAACTGCGTTTCTGACTACACCGGCGTGAGACTGCCGGGGTCCTGGCTTTGGCCCAAAAGCAATGGGCATACGCCAGTATATTTGCGGCGTCCTTGCCCACTTCCACTCACGAAATTTTTGTGAGGAATTGTCGAACTCATCGTGCCCGCAGTTATAATTCGCGTATTCAACCACTAAAAGGGTCAGTAAACTGTTGACATGTTATTGATATACCATAACTCACTGTCCATCTTGACATTGCTCTGCAGATCTTTACCGGCTAAACGCGAATATTCCTGAATCTTATGCGCTCTTTCGTAACGGATTGACTCAAAGAGTTTCAGCCGGGCAGGAACATCGTCTCTCGTCAATGAACGTTCAAAGACTACGCTCAGAGTAGCCGCATCCTCCATAGCAACACCTGCACCTTGGCCTTGGTGAGGGGGGAAAGGATGGGCAGCATCGCCTAGAAGCGCAAGGCGATAATTAACCCAGGTGGGCAACATGGCCATGTCTAGCAACTTCCAGACCTTCAGCGACTCCGAATTTGCTTTACTGATCAGAGCAAGGCAGGCAGGGTCGAATTTTTGGTATACCTGAAGCAGCATGTCCTTGTTAGTGGCAGCAGTCCAACCCTCACCTGCTTCGGATTCCTCCTCTGGATGTATGCACACAAAATTCAACAAGCGATTGTCCGATGTGGGATACATCACGACACGCCTATCTGTTCCGTACCATATTACAAGCTCTCCAGGATTGGCCGCAAACTTGTTAGTGTTTGGATCCTCAAGTGCTGCTTTCCGGTCGATGAGAAATCGGAAGGCGCTTTTTCCTGAGTTAAATGGCCTAATGTTCCCACCAGGTACTTTCTGGCGGCAAACCGAATGTACACCATCAGCTCCCAGTACAACATCACACTTGACGACTTCACCATTTTTGAGCGTAACGCTTGCTGTATGAGGGTCAACATCTACAACACTGGCATTAAGGTGCAACTTGACTGGAGTGCCAGCCTGATCTGTACTCGTGGCAACCTTTTTGAGTTTTTCGTGCAGTTGTATTCGATGGGCTAGCCTCCAGTGCTAGTAATGTTAGAAAGCACATCATATTTTGCGCTACTCTCACTTACATGTTGCCAGATCTTGTTAGCTTCAATCAAGTCCATCGACCGTTGGAGATTGCCAGACGAATTATATTCGGTTAGCTAAAGATTTTCAGCTCTAAATCTCAACATAGCGAGAACAAGACGCATACTCACTCCATCTTGTTGGCCTCAATGTCCTCCGTGCGAATACCTAGTCTCCTCAATATCCCATTCGCATTCGGAACGACGTGGACTGCTGCCCCTGCCTCTCTAGCGAAAGCGCTCTGCTCAAATACCTGATCATAGTGGTTACAAGATATGCTTCTCAGGTGAAAAAGCTCACTTACTTGAACATGGTGCCCTTGCTTTCTGAGGTCAATCGCCGCAGACAATCCCGCAATCCCTGCACCGACGACAGCAATCTCGAGTCCAACAGACTTGTGACCATTGATGTAGTTACCGTTTACTGGAAGCGACGTCATGATTGCTCATAAGTGGATATGTTGTTTTTGTGACCGAAAACACAGCTCCGAAGAAAAGAGTATTTTACAAAGCTTTTAGTATTGGCTTGGGCGTCATTTTTGAGGCATGCGAGCCTTCTATACCCTTTCCACATGTTCCTAGGCATCTTTTCAGCTATTGAGTCAGTAGACCCTCTTCGCGGGGAAGGTTGCCCACCTTCTTGCTTTCCCATATACCGAAATCAGGGGCAGTTCACGCTAGTACACTAGCCTAACCGTAAAGATTTCCTCCCCACTTCCAACACCAGATTAGCAACTTAAATATCATTAAACTGGACTTCTTCCCGGTGTTTCATGCTCCGCCATCCACCTCTCCTCGCTGCAAACACACTGTTGTGTAGGATCACCGTTCACGGTCAGACCTCATGGAAACGGAAGCGGACACAATCACCGTGTTGGGACCTGGGGAGACAATGGCTGTTGATAAACGACCACCGGAAAATCCCTTCTCCTGCAATGTCTGCAAAAAGAGCTATACTCGTATTGATCATCTAGCTCGTCACTACCGATAACGTAAGCTCCGCCAAATGTACCGGTTTCTGCCTTTGCTATTGCGTCGCTGACGGTGCTCGAGACTCCCGAGAACGTCCTTTCACCTGCAAGGTCTGTGGTAAGACATTCGCTCGTGGGTATGTTTGGTTCTTTTAAGGCCTCGGCCTCGCGTGCCGCTTGCTCACCTTTCTCTTCTCAGTGACTTGCTTAAGCGCCATTCTACCAACCACACTAGTGCAGAGGAAGGCTCCAATGGTATTGCACCAGCCACAACGCGTCGCAAAACTTTGCCGGAAATACATAGACCTAGAGCAGAGCGGGCTTGTCAGGCTTGTGCAGATGCTAAGACAAGATGTGAAGGCGATCGTCCTTGCTTCAGGTATCGACAAAAGTCTATCACTTGCGAATATCCATTGTCTCGTGCCAACGAGTATCCCGAATATGCAGAAGCTCAACAACTTAACACTGCTCAAGGTAATGAGGGCCAAGTGGTTGCCAAAGTTCTTATACAAAATCATACGGTAGAAGCTGCACCGACATTTCTTGCGCATCAAATGGCAGAAACAGCAGCGGACGGCACTATCAACTCTCTAGAGAGTACGGGTGCGCAATCGGTGGGCTTTCAGCTGCCTACACCTTGACCGTTTGGTCCAGGTAATGCTCCCTACTCCTATTGACGATCTCAGATAGCTCATTGATTAAACTTAGATGCGCTGTCATTTGGAGGGGTTTATGGACATGACGTTATGGCTACATTGGACGATAATCCAACCTTCGATTTCCTGAGAGATACGCAGCCAGCTGAGGACCAGGCAGATTTTTTCCAAAATTGCATCAGCTACGAAGATTTCCCAAGGGATGTCTTAGACTTTGGAATTGATCCAGCATTTAGTACACCGAGTGTCCTCGATGCAGAACTCCAGCTCCCCTTTGGTCAACAACTGTTACCATCTACGTCGAATTTTACAGCAACCGAGCTGAATACTAACGGAAGCAGCATGATCACTCCAGGACTCAGGAACAAATTCAACATACTAGCTAGCGCTCAGGCTTTCAAAGAGCCTCTTTGGCTCGGTAAGGTCCCCCTCAATCGTGTCCGGACCCCAGTTCCTCTTCTTTTTCCCCAGTAGACCATATTGGTTGGATAACACCTGACGGTTCCACCAGAAGTCGATAAACTTGTTTGATAGAATTCCGCCGTGGCGACAACGATCTCGGTAGTAGTCGCTCATGCCTTCCCATGGGATAATGGCAGCTAGCCCTTTAGGCTGAAGTGCCGCAACACGCCACTGACTTCCTGCATAATGACTTATGCCAAGAGTCCTACCTTACCACAGGACCACGGTTGCTCAGAAGCCCACTCAACAGCGTCAAAAAATGCCTCACTGGTTGACCGTGACATAGTGTCAAGCAAACCGGGCGACTGCCCAAGACCGCGCTCATCAACACGCATAACGGCGTACCCGTGTGAGGTCCAGTACCCGGGATCTGGCACCTCCCAGGCTGAATGTTCGGATTTTTGGTCAGGATTAACCTCGGAGAAAGATTGCGGGTGAAAGTCGACATAGGGTATGTCCTTGCCGTATGGACCATAGGTAACGAGGACTAGATATCTTTGTGTCTCTGCCTTTGGACGATAGACATTGCATCTCACTATCCCATTAGAGTGTTTGAGGGGTATGGTGACATCCTGCTCGAAAATGTATGGGAAAGAAGCCGTGTCAATTTTGTAGATTTCTCTGATCTGATTAGGCATTTGTGCACGCTGAACCTGTCAATGAACGCTGCAGGGGATTGAGATTTAGCACACAGTTGCTAGTATTGTGAGTTTGAAGAGATGCTTTCGGTGTACCTGTGCTTGAGAAGAAAAGGATAAGGATTGACGGTAGGATAATGTAAGAGAGGTTAGTGGGGAGCCGAATATCGTGCGGGACCACCCTGCGGATTCAAGAATCAACACTATCACGCGTGCTGCCCATTTAAGCAAAGCGAGTCAGTTTTCAAGGCTTATGACTTATCTTGTTTTACCTTCCTTCAGCTTGTAGACCCAACCAGAAGTTGTGCAACTCTCTTTCATACCCTCAGGAAATAGCGTGGTCTTGGCATTATGTCTTCCTCTCCACCAACCCTCCTTGACAATAAACTGCCAGCCATAGCACGATTCATCACCGACCATGACGAAAACGGCAAGGCAGTCTTCTCTAACAGAGTTGACGAAAGTTTGCAATGGCAGGAGCTGCCAGATGGTGCTCGATTCTGCCTGGGCTTTACCACTCGAAGGACACCAGTTGACCTTTGCAACCAAAAGGATCTGTCTGATTACGAAAAAGATCTTGAAAACAAGCCAGGCATCATGATTCCAGGTGGTTCAGTCCTGCGTCTTGTTGACATGCGGCCGGGAGCAATATCTCCTATGCACAGGACAGTCAGTCTTGACTATGGAGTCGTCTTGGAGGGTGAAGTTGAGCTAGTTCTGGATTCTGGTGAGGTTCGGTTGATGAGGCGGGGTGATATCGCGATACAAAGAGGCACAAATCATGCTTGGAGAAATGCGAGTGGAACCGAATGGGCTAGGATGTTGTACGTCCTGCAGGAATCAAAACCTATCATGGTCGGTTCTAAGCTACTCGAAGAGGACTATGGCGGCATATCAGGAGTAAAGCCGTCGAAGCACTGAGCGATTAACTTGTCGATTAGCATAGACGATAAATTTTTAAGTAATCTGTAGACAATCGCCAAAGTGTCTAGTTCATAACTTCCAACCTCTAGTGCTAGTCAATAAGGAGACCTCCATTAGCATGGAGATGAACACCATTGACCCACCTAGCACGTTCTTCACACAGAAATGCCACAGCATAAGCAATTTCTGACGATTCTCCCATTCTCGATGCTACAGGAATAGCATCTATTGTCGGCTGTAAGACTTTCATCGCTTCTTGCCCTGCAGCTGCAAATCCCTCTGTACGCGTGGGTCCTGGACTCACAGCATTCACAGTACAGCCATACTTGCGTGGTAACTCCTTAGCCCAGCAACGTGTGAAGCTATCAACCATGCCTTTCGTGCCTGCATAGATTGTCTGCATGGGCGGAGGCTCCCTCGATGAAGCGCTACAAATATTGATAATTCGACCACCCGGCGTCGTGATGGAAGACAGCGCGGATTGAGTGAGCAAAAAGGTTCCACGCCCATTTATGTTCACAAGCCTGTCCCAGTCCTCAAGTGTCTGGTCCTCGAACGGCTTGTTGACGGCTATTGCAGCATTGTTGATTACAAAGTCAATCTTTCCAAAGACTTTAACAGCCTCTCTAACCAGTGTCGCAGGACCGTCTATTGTTCCCATATCTGCACATACTGCTATTGACTTAGTGGGTAGAGATTTGACAACTGCTTCTGCTTCCGACTCCAGAGATGGCACTGGGTAATTCACGACGACGCTGGCGCCCCTTGAGGCTAGCTCTGTCGCGATAGCCTTTCCAATGCCGGAGCTGGACCCTGAGATGATGGCTATCTTGCCATTTAATGATTTGGAAGCCGTACCCTGTAAGACTTTATCCCTTGCTGCCACAGTGCTAGGGTTGTTGATTGAGTCGAATGCATTGACAGACATGTCTTGAGTGCTTGATCGAATGAACCGATTCGACTGACGTGCAAAGATTTTTGGATTTTGTCGCTGTGAGCTTCAACGGAGAGTCTGCTGTAGGAAGATGTCATTGAGCTTAAACATGTGCCTTCCGGCAAGTGGAGATTCACTTTTAATGCTTCTTTGCAGCAATGCTCAATTGATTCAAGACAACCATTATAGCAAAAGCACTTACTAAATACCATGTTTATTGGCTCTCTGGTTTTATTGCTTTTTACATTTAGACACACCACTCATCTACATTTTGCAGTCCGTCAACGCCGGACGTGTCGTCACGTACAAGATACCCACAAATTCTGCCCCCCGGATTACGGCTTCGTCGAATATCCATGAGTCTTTTTGCCTTCTCATCTGTCCAAAACTTGGTTAAACGGATTTGAAAGTCTGAGTCTCCTAGATATGCACCATCACAATGCGGTGCAAGGCCTTCCATTACGGTTTTCGTCCATTTTTGACATCTTTCATCATCTAACTCATTCTCCCAGACTGTGTATACTGCAAAATAATGATCTGACTGCATGCTTAGTGCCATATCGGGTAGTTTTCGTCTGCTGCATGGAGCCATAGCGAACCAGATCGCGAATGCTTTGGGATGTGGCAGAGTGGTAAAAGCTGGTTTCAAGGCAGCAACCACGTCCGCGTCGTTTTTAACATACCCATTTTCTGCGCAATAGCGATGGCCAGAAGGATTTGCCTCAGCTTGAGTGGCATACTCATGCGCAAGACTTGTGTGCTGATTGACAATCTCCGCTAGGAAGCCTTCTGGCCTCGTCTTATTGGCCAATGTTAGAGCCTTGATGCTTTCATCCTCGGTGTCTTTAAACACTACGAAATGGCAGTTGACACACATTTGGCCAAGATCCCTTACAGTGGAGGCGCAAGCCACAATCTCGGTGCCGTCATCA